>LYNE01000243.1:72616-85767 GCA_001662545.1 Rosa x damascena
GAAGAATGGCTCCATTAGATAGTAACATCATCAATTGGATCATTATTAGCAACCCATTCATCAAAACAAGCCATGAAAATCTTAATACTCTCCTCCTCCTCCTCCTCAATCTGGGCACCATCAATTGATGGGTTATTTGTATCAGAGTTCAAGGACTCATCACCAAAGGCCATGGGTTATTGATCTCCTCTGCCACACTAGAATCTGACCATCATTCTCAAATAATGTCGGATCAAGCAATAACTCATCCTCTGAGAACATCAATTCCAGATCAGAAAAGACAAACTCCTCATCATCAACCAATAACTCATTGGCAGGGAAGATTAATTCCATATCATTAAGCATAAACTCATCCAGTGATAACATCTCGAGTTGAACCTGAGCCCTTTTCTTCTTTTTCTTATCAAGATCTAGTTTTTACTTTTTGAAAGACTTGGTCTTTCTCACACCAGTCTCATCCTTGTTGAATCTGCAATTTTAGAGTGAAATTATGGACGATACGAGTTAGGGCCATTGAATCTAAAAAGAAGGTTGCTTCATTTGCCATCTCATGTATATTTGATAACTAGCAGTAGCCATCTTGAGAATGAGATGCTTTAATAATCTGAAATTTTTGAAACTAAGTGCTCAACTGGGCTATACCCACCAATGGCTTCAAATCTCTCGCACCCAAAACAACGAGTTTGATTAACCCAAGAACACTGACAGTTCCATCAGAAAAAGAACATAATAGAGAGAGAGAGAGAGAGAGAGAGAGTAGACTAAGCAGCGAATCAAGTGAAGAAAGAAAAAAAAATAAAAAATGATTAGAAAAAGAAAAATTAATTATTCTTGGATCTGAGAAGCTACCACATTGGTGCTACTCATTACTTGGAACGCCGATCTCAGCATAATTCATGGATTTCATGGGGTGATTCATCTGAGCATTGGGTCGAGATTGAAGGAAGAGAAGAACAGCAGGAAAAAGAGAAAAAAAAAGTAAAAATGCTTAGAAAAAAAAAGGGTTATGACATGAAGAGACGAAAATACCCCTCATTATATGCCATATGGCACACACCGTAAACTGCTCCAGATACCAAAATTGGGTCGGGGTGAGAACGTCAGATACCAATTTGATATTTTTTGAAATTGAGGTACAAAAGTTTAGAATGACCGAAAAGTGAGACACCGTTAGGGAAATTTTCCCTTTACCAAATTAAAGAAAGATCAAGTCCACCATCTCTACTACTAAGCTATTCATCAAGCTTCTCTTTGAACTCCTATTGTACTATACAATGATTAAACAGCAAACAAAAGTAACCAATTGCGAAATAGTTGAATGTTGAATCCAAAACGATAATCATAGACTACAAAACAGAAACCGCCCTCAAATCCCCCAAACCCCTAACCCTATCCGCCACCCTTCCCGTTTCCTTCACCAGCGAAAAGGTCGGCGAGACCTTCCTCAGTAAACGAGCCATCTAATAACCATCAACAATAAGTAAACGAGCAATTTCCACATTCAAATCCGAAAATTCACAGAGAGAATTGAGTAACTGACCTGCTAACGCAAAATCGAGAGCAGGAAGTGAGAGTAGAGGAGGTTCTGAGCTCAAAATTGAAGACGAAGTGAGAGAAGAAGAGCTCAAAATCGAATGCATAGGCTCAATATTAAAGCCAAAAGTGAGAGTAGAGGAGGTTCTGAGCTCAAAATTGAAGACGAAGTAAGAGAAGAAGAGCTCAAAATCGAATGCATAGGCTCAATATTGAGAGTCGGAAGTGAGAATAAAGGAGGTCTTGAGCTCAAGAACTTAGTCGAGGGATTTCTTTTCTTTGATATTCACCAAGAAAATACTTTAATAAAAAAAATAATCATTTATAATCATTTACGGCATGCTAGAAAAGTAAGCTGTAAAAGATTAGTAAAATAACTCATTTATGGCACACATATTGTGCAGACCGTTAATAGATAACTAAATTTACAGCACATAAAAGACGCATTCTGACAACAAACTTGAGATGTTCGCCATAAATGACAGTATTTTATGGTTCACGTTCAATGTGTGCCGTAAAAAACCAGTTTTGCTATAGTGCATGTTATAGTTGTTGTTGTTCTGCTGAAGAAGAATGCAACAAACAAGTACATGATGATGAGTGCGGCAATTTTCTTGGGATCTTACTGTTTCTTCGAATCTTTTTCTTTCTTCTTCTTGTTCAGTTCGTCTACCAGTTTCTTCTCTACTTCAGTTCTAAGCACAGATTCTTTCCTCATATTCTTGTCAAAAATTGCAAACTCATTCCGCTTCTCCTTGCTCAACTTCTTATTCACTTCCTATTTTATGCCTTCGGTAGGCAGGTCAAACAATGCTTTTACATCCTACACTATTATTTTCATCTCCTTGTCTCTAAACACAAACTTGTTCTTCTTCTTGTCTAAGTACTTCATGATAATTTCTAGGTCTGCCTCATGCTTGTGGAGTTGATTTTCTATAAGCTTTTTCTCAACAAAAGGTTCTATCACCCCCAAAAAACAGTGTTCCTTAAAATTTCCCAAGTTGCTACTAGTATATATTCTACTCTTGTGAGTATCAATCAGTCTCCAGAATGCACTCAAAGTGCATTTTTGTTGCATGTAATCAATCTTTGCTATGTTTTCTTCTCTTTTCTGTGTTTCCTCTTGTTCTTCTTTCTTCTTCCTTCCATCTTTTTTTGCTTCTCCTCTTTGATCTTTGGTGATTGAGCTTTTCTCCTCTTCTTATATCGTCCTCCTCATCAAAATCTTTTGTTGCTTTTCTCTTTATACTTCTGGTCTTTACGTGGAACCTGCTTATTGTTTCGTCCCTCTTCATCTTCTGTTTCTTCCTCTATTGTATTGTTTTTTGTTTCTTCATCTTCCATTTCTTCCTTTGTTTGGTCTATCTTCCTTTGCCTTATTTCTATCATCCTATGTTTTAGTGTTTGTTGAACTAAAGCTAAAGTCTCTTGATTTGAAGACTCTTAACTTTGTGTTTGTCCCCTGGATTCTTCAAAACTTGAGCTGACAACTGTTATTCTTGGCCTCGCCATTCTGCGTATAAACAAAAAAAAAAAAAAATTCATTATTGCATATCCACAGTTGAATTATTGACCCCCAATAAACGTTTATTGGGGGACACTCCAATAAACCTCCTTAAACTTTTCAAAATGTGATTTTCATTGATCATTGACCCCCAATAAACTCTTATATGAGGGCAATGAACTATCATTGTCACCCAATAACCCCAAAATATACTTGTATTAGGGTGTAATAAACTGATATTGCCCCCAAAAAATCTTCGTTTCCAATCATTCATAAGTTACAGTTGCTTAATATACACCACACAACACACACACACACACACACACACACACTATATATATATATATATATATATTTATATTTATATAGGGCCCTTCCAATAAGGGATCCCTTTTTTTGGTCTTTTATAGGGATAGGCATTAGACAAACTTTTTTATTATATTTTGGCATCTCAACCATTCATTTTTTAGGTCCTAATGTGTAGATCACTTCTGCAAATTTTCAGCCAAATCGGTGATCGTTAAGGCATCCAAAACTTTAATTTACATGAACGGACCGAATCTGTTGAACCGGAACTGTTTGTGTTTATAATGATAAATTGCAGTTTTGGATACCTTAACGATTATCAAAGTGGCTGAAAATTTGTAGAAGTGATCTATACATTAGGACCTAAAAACTGAACGGTTGAGATGTGAAAATATGATCGAAAAGTTAGTCTAATGCCCTATCCCTAGAAAAGACCAAAATATATATATATATATATATACAGATCCTATCCAGAGCGGAGCTCTGCTTTGAAAATTAACGTGTGAAGTTCGATTTTTGGGTCACTTTTCGGTCGCATATCCACATCTCGACCGTTCAGTTTTTAGGTACTAGTGTATAGATCATCTCTGCAAATTTTCAGCCAAATTGATGATCGTTAAGGTATCTAACTCGCTTAAACCAACTGACGGACTGAATCTGTCAACCTGAACTGTACTAGCTTTAAGGAAGTTATCAATGCCTTAACGATCATCATTTTGGCTGAAAATTTGTAGAGATGATCTATACACTAGTACCTAAAAACTGAACGGTCGAGATGTGGATATGCGACCGAAAAGTGACCCAAAACTTGAACTTCACACGTTAATTTCAAAGCGGAGCTCCGCTTTGGATAGGATCTATATATATATATATATATATATATCAGTAACAGATATGAACATATAAACCCTAAATTTTCAAAAAGGAAATTGGTCCAAATGGTACCAAAACTATCTCACCTTATAAACTTTGGTACATCAAGTTTCAGAAATATCAGAACGGTACTGAGATTCGTACCCCAACCGAATATATGTGCCTGTGGCAATTAGTTCCATTACAGAAGTTGGCAACTGACAATTTTTAAGGGTATTTTCGTCCTTTCATATATATATTTTTTCTCTAAACATTCTCTCTCTCTCTCTCTCTCTCTCTCTCTCTCTCTCTCTCTCCACAGATCAAAGACTCTTTCTTTTCATACCCATATTTGCCGGAGAAAAGGGTCTGAAGCTATCTCCGCCATCGATTTCTGTCACAACCGGGGAGTGTACCACCAGGATATGAATCTGGAAAACCTCCTCCTAGATGAAGACGGCAACTTGAAGGTCACTGATTTCGGGCTCTGTGCTTTCTCCAAGCACCTAAAGCAAGACGAGCTTTTGCACACCACTTGTGGCATGCCGGTTTACATGGCACCGGAGGTGATAGGGAAGAAGCGTTACGACGAAGCCAAAGTGGATCTCTGGTCATGTGGAGTTATTCTTTATGTGCTTCTGGCTGGGTTTGTGCCATTTCAAGATGACAATTTGGTCTCCATGTATAGAAAGAAGATCTACAGAGGAGACTTCAAATGCCCACCTTGATTTTCTTCCGAGGCCAGAAGACTCGTGACTTAGCTTTTGGACCCGAACTCAAGCACCAGAATCTACAGTCCCAAGATTATGGACTCGTCTTGGTTCAAGAAATCAGTGCCGAAGACGGTGAAGTCTTTATCAAAGAAAGAGCAGGAATTTGATGTGACTTCAAAGAAGAATTCAAAGCAGATGGAGACATTGAATGCATTTCATATCATTTCGCTCTCGAAAGGGTTCGATTTGTCTCCTCTGTTCAAGGAGAAGAAGAGGAGGAGAAGCAGGAGCTGAGATTCACTACGACGGGGTCAGCGAGCAGCGTGATATCGAAATTGGAGGAAGTGGCAAAAGCTGGGAAGTTCAGGGTGAAGAAGAGTTGAAGGCAAAGAGAAGACTTCTCAATTTGGAATCGAGATTTGGATCCACCTCAACACAGAAACTAAGAAAGAAGTGTAGAATATTCTGTAAATATTTACTTTCGTTGTACATGTAGATTACGTATTATGGATAGTTGTAGGAGATTTTTTCCTATTAGGATTACTCTTGTATCTCTTTATAAACCTCCTTTTTTGGAGAGGAATATTATTGAAGCATTCTAAACATATCGAATTCTTATTTTCCACTTGGAATCAGAGCAGGTTCAATCCTTTGAACTTGCACTGTATTCTTTTTTTTGAAACCCAAAATCCAAATACCGAAAAACATCACAAACCACTGAAGTTCGAAATAATTCTCGAAAGTCATCATCACCGTGTTGAATTCTTGGAAGTCATCATCATTGCATTGAAACTGCCGCACACCTTTCTTAATTAAACCTAGTCAACCATCTTGGTTAATTAAGCCTAGCCTGCAGTTTGATTTAGACTAGCTTACAAAAGTCTAGCCTACAAGTCTACAAGCCGACAAGACCTTCTGCAATTGTTTATTAAGTCTAGCCGACAAGACCTAGCTGACAAGACCTGCTGCCTTTTTTTTTCTTTCTGCTCAATGGACGACCCATCCACCCTTGCACTCCACAATATGCCTCCAATCATCAACCATTATCATACCACCGCTCAAGATAACTCGACGTTTCCAACCGGCGTTGCCTTGAATGAATTCAATTATACCATATGGCCACCTCTTATGAAGATGAGGATTGGAGCACGAGGAAAGGTTGGCAACCTCACTGGAGCTAGAGTCACTCCAGATGAGAACTCTCTTGAATTTGAGGTTTGGGCCACAGACAATGAAAAAGTGAAGAGTTTGCTCATTGATTCCATGGAGCCATCACTCATGAATCGGTATATTCGACTCCCAACAGCCAAAGATGTTTGGGAAGCTGTTGAGAAGACTTTTTATGATGATTTTGATGAAACCAGAATTTTTGAATTAAACAAGAAGTGCTTTGGAGCGAAACAGAACGGTCGGACTCTTCCTACCTACTACAATGAGTTGGTGGGAATGTTTTAGGAGATTGATTAGCGTATGGCCTCCAAAAATAACACAGTGGTTGCTGTTGTTCAAGAGACCACTACCATGGCATGAATGCGAGTTCACATGTTCCTTAGTGGACTCGATTCAGAGTATGATCAAGTCCGTGGTGAGATTCTGCGCAAAGACCCAAAATTTGACTTGGAGCAAAGTTATGCCTACATCTGAAAGGTGCATTCTGAGAGGGAGGCAATAGGATACCCCTCTGAGTCCCCTGCCATGGCTGTCTAAAGCAAACAGGGCCCTTCCTCAGGTTTCTCAACACAGCGCCGCCCTTCGGGTAAAGCAAATTCATATGCAAATACAAAGTGTCCAGTTTGTGAAGATTTGGGTCATAGCAAGCAAAGGTTCTATGAAGTGATTGGCTATCCTGATTGGTGGGATTTCACCAAGAAACCACGAAAGAACCTTGGAAAAGCTGTTATGGCTACTATAGAGGAAAAGCAACCATCTAGTGCCTCTGCTAATGTAGCACAGTCCAGTATGAAGGGTAAGGTATCTATGAATAGTTCTTGGATAATTGATACAGGTGCATCTGACCATATGACTAATGATCTTTGTCTCTTAAAAAGTATGAAACCTTCCTCTCAAAATATTGTTTCTACTGCTAACGGTACTCCAACTCTAGTTATCAGATAAGGCTCTGTTATCCTATCTGACACATTAACCCTTGATTATGTGTTGGTTGTTCCTTCATTGGCATATAATCTCCTATCTGTTGGTCAAATTAATCTAGCACTAACATGTATTGTGACCTTTTATCCCTCTTTCTGTGTGTTTAAGGACATTCTAACTCGGCGGATTCTTGGTTATGGTGTTAGAAGGGGAAACTCTACTACTTGGATCTGATAGAAAGTGGAGAGCAACAGTTGTTAGGACAAGTGAATCAGGTTAATGGAGTAGAGAATGTTAAGGAAACAGTGTGGCTGTGGCATCGTCGTTTGGGTCATCTATCTTTCAGTTATCTTAAAAAACTACAACCTCATTTGTTTTTGGTTGTTAGTGATTCAGATTTTCGTTTTGATGTATGTGAACTGGCTAAGAGTCATAGAATTTCGTATTCACCTAGTCTTAATAAAAGTCCCATTCCATTTATGAAGATTCATTCTGATGTCTGGGGTCCTACCAAGATCCCATCTCTTTCTAGAGCCCGATATTATGTTACTTTTATTGATGATTGTACTCGTATGACTTGGGTATCTTTGTTAAAGAACAAGAGTGATGTGTGTTCCATGTTCAAAAATTTTTGATGCGCCTAAAAGTAAGCGCGCAATTTAACCCTGCAAAATGTAGTTATCAGTATATAATAAGTAGGGATCGTTCTAGCCGGGGATTGAGGGTACACCTGTAATTGCAAAAACAAATAAAAAATTAATAAAAGTAAAAAGAATTATTTAAAAAAATAAAGCAAAGAATGAAATTATATACAAGTAAACAAGTAAACACAAAGAGGGGGGATTAGGATTATAAAATTGAAAATTAAAATAAAATAAAGAAAGAAAATGTAAAAACATATATACAAGTGTGGAATGCAAGGAACAAAAATCAAGACCACATCCATATGCAAGAAATCCAATCACAATTCCTATAGTTTATTTTCTATGTCATGAGAAAGAAGTTGACCATGTGAAACGTTAGAAAGCAAATGATTTCCTATTTTTACTTTCCTTCAATATTTAATCTAAGTGAAAGCACCTAAATTAAACCTATTGAACATGCAATCATAGTCTAGAAAGCTAGCTACTCAAGAACACATTTAATGCATGAAGAACAAAGAAATGATGTCAACCAAAGTGCACAACCTAGTATGAAAAAGTTCATCTATTTGCAATCCTCCTTAACTGATTTCGACTTTTGTCCAAAGCCTTTACTACTTATGAAATAGGTTCACAAAACTATTAGGTGAATTGTTTACCTAAATCTAGCACCAATTACATGCATATATCCTAAGTTGGCCACCAAATAACATAAACATGCAAAAGTTTTATGTAATCCAAAATCAATCAAGCAATCTCACATAAGCAACATAGAAATCAACATAAGGAAATCACAACTTTATTTCAAAACATATAAGAATGGGCTTTAAACTTTGCCCTAAATGTCATGTTAACTAGAATCCATAACTCTACGAATCAAACAAAGGAAAATAAAAGAAAGTATGAAATACACCGTGAAAGATTGATGACAAGCCTTGAGACGAAGAACTTGAAGATCCTTGAAAGCAAGCAATCTTCTAGGGACGACACAAGGGTGGATGGTGGCTAGGATCTTGATGTATTGCATGACTTCTTCTCCTCCTTGGTTGAGACGCAGAGCTTCTGAAGACTAGAGAATGGAGAGAATTTTTTATGATGTTTATTTTCTGAGGGAGAGAGATGTGTTGTGGTCTGTTGAATTGTGCCAATGATGCTCCTATTTATAGGAGGATGTCAACTTAGTCTCCAAGTCTTCAAGATTGATCCACACAACATTAATTAGCTAATCAGATAATTCCACGTCAGCTTTGCTATGTTATCCAACCAATGAGAAGCCTCCAATTTAACACTTTGATTTAGGGAGATTATCTTTGCATTAATTGCATGATTATTTTCTGATTTTTCTCTTAATTTTCGGCCAAAATACTCTTGAGTGAAAATAGGAATGAATCCTTGTTTAGACCTTTTCTCCCTTAAATTTCTCCATGGCTTTATCCTTAATGTCCTCCCCTTGATTTTCTCTTGATTTTCACATTAATACTGCAGATTTTAATTCCTTAATTTTGGCCAACATATCTTGAGGAAATTGAGGAACGAATCTGGACTTGTTTTGAGTCTTATCTTGTTGCACACACTTCACCCTTCCGTGAAACTCTCCCTTGATATTCTCCAACGTAATCTTTTTTTTATTTTCCTTTAATTTTCACGTTGTCTTTGTGATCTTCTCTTGATAATTCACGGCAATTAAGGATTTATTCTCCAAAATCCCTCCTTGACGTTCATAAAACCCTAAATCCAATGGGCTTCCTCCATTTGCCGAAAATCCAAATTATTCCAGAAGATTCTTGGGCCTCCATGTGTCATCTTCAAGCCATAAGGTCTCCTAGTGCCATCAGGATTCCTCACATTTAGCCATTTTTCCGATCATACTTCCTGGTTGACTCAGGAGTCTTGCTTTGACAAAGTTTCCTTTTCTGAACAAGGTTTCTTGGTTGAAACAGGATTTCCTAGCTAGACCAGGAAAACTTCATTTCTTCTTTTCAGCTCATTTATGCTCCATTTTCTCCATGAGACCTAAAAATTAGAAACTAAATTAAAAATGATTAAGTAAAGGAAATAACTAAGCAAAATACGGGGAGTTAAATATTAAAATGTCGCATTAAAATGCTCCTATCAATTTTCACAAAATGGTGTTTACACAGTACCAACAGGCTATTTGAGTTTTTCAATCTGACAATGGCGGAGATATGTTAATGGCCCTATGTAGGAGTTTATGCAATCTCATGGAATTCGACATCAGACTTCAAATTCATACACTCCTCAGCAGAATGGGTTGGCAAAAAGAAAGAATCGGCAATTGCTTGAAGTTGTTTGTGCCTCCTTGTTTGGCATGCATGTACCTCGTGAATACTAGGGGGAAGCTGTGAAATCTGTTGCCTACCTCATTAATCGTACTCCTTCTCGGGTGATTGAATTTCAAAACCCTTAACAACAGCTTCAGAAACTTCTTTGACTTCCGTCGTTGGATAACTTGGAACCTCGTGTGTTTGGATGCGTAGCCTATGTTCATATTCCCAAGCCTCAACGCAGTAAGCTTAATCCTCGTGCCCGTAAGTGTATATTTGTTGGTTATGCTGAATTTCAGAAGGGTTATCGGTGTTATGATCCTCTTATTGGCACCATACATGTCTCTCTTGATGTTGCTTTTCGTGAATTTGAGCCCTTTTATTTACGAGGAGTTTCAGAGTCTTCCCTTCAGGGGGAGAGAGGTTGTGTAGGAAATCCTCAGGATTTATTTGAATTTGAAGAATTAGAAGCCTTGGAAGAGAGATTTGGAGTTGGGAATTCTCCAGCATCAGTAGACAACGAAAAAGGGAAAGGAAAAGAAAAAGGAGAGTCTGGCATTGGAAACGAGAAAGAAAGAGAAAAAGGAGAAGGAAGAGAAAAAGGAGTAGAAAGAGAAAGAGAAGAGGGAGAACAAAGAGTGTCTGACGTTGGAAACAAGGAAAAAGGAGAAGAAAGAGAAAAAGGGCAAAGGAAGAAAGAAAGAGAAAAGGACGAATCTGGGAACATTGATTCAATTGGTGGTGGACCAGTGAGGTCCCTAGCTTACCAAACTTACCAAAACACATGCAGCTGACGTCATGACCAATGCAAGCGCTAGGAAAGTGACAATGACGTTTCAATGCTTCTTGGAATGCATGAAACGTCACAAGCTGACGAATTACTCATTGACTAGCCCAATTGTGATACACCCAATGAAGATAATATAATTCAGAGTTCTAATCTGTCAGAGTTTTTCCCCCCCTTTACATCGTCAATTGAAGAATCCGCTGCGAATGTCCCTCCTCAGGTACCTTTAATTTCAAATGAATCATCTGAGGTAGATAATATTGAGCCTAGAAAATCACAGAGGGTTACCAAGGGTATTCGTAAGAAACAATATGAACCGGACATTAAAACCAAAGCTAAGTATCCTATAGCTAATTACATGTCTAACCATAGGTTGTCTGGGTCACATGCACTTGTTGTTGATTAATTATCCACTGTATCTATTCCTAGTAGTGTACAGGATGCTTTGGCAGATCCTAAGTGGACTCAAGCGATGAATGAAGAACTAGAGGCTTTGCAGAAAAACTCGACTTGGGATATTGTGACTATGCCTACTGGAAAGAAGACTGTTGGATGTTGATGTTTACTGTGAAACTTAAAGCTGATGGGAGCATTGACAGGTACAAAGCAAGATTAGTTGCCAAATAATACACCCAGCGTTATGGAATTGAGTATGAAGAGACGTTTGCCCCTATAGCAAAGATCAATACTGTTTGAATCTTGATTTCACTTACAACAACTAAAGATTGGCCTCTACATCAGTTTGATGTGAAGAATGCTTTCCTCAATGGAAACTTGGAGGAAGAAGTGTATATGGACATGCCGCTAGGAGTCAAAAATATGCCTTGTGATACTGACAAGGTTTGTAAGTTGAAGAAGTCTCTGTATGGTTTGAAGCAGTCTCCAAGAGCTTGGTTTGGAAGGTTCTCCAAGTCTATGAGGGTGTTCGGATATAGACAAAGCAACTCAGATCATACCTTGTTCATCAAGCGTAATCAGGGTAAGATTACCACACAGATAGTATATGTTGATGATATGATTGTCACAGGGGATGATCTAAAAGAGATGGTGGCCCTAAAAAAATATCTTTCTAAGGAGTTTGAGATGAAGGACTTTGGGCAATTAAAGTACTTTCTTGGAATTGAAGTTGCAAGGTCTAAGAAGGGGATTTCTTTGTCCCAACGTAAGTATGTACTTGACTTGTTAGCTGAGACTGGGATGCTTGATTGCAATCCTATTGAGACACCGATCGAGATGAACCACAACCTAGCCATCTATCCGGATCAAGTTCCAACGGATAAAGGAAGGTACCAACGTCTAGTAGGGAGACTTATTTATCTTTCTCATACTAGACCTGATATTGCTTATGCTGTGAGTGTGGTTAGTCAGTTTATGCATTGTCCCAGTGAAGAGCATATGGATGCAGTCTATCGCATTCTGAGATACCTTAAGATGGCACCTAGAAGAGGTTTGTTGTTTGAAAAAAATGATAAGTTGGAAGTTGTGGGGTACACGGATGCAGATTGGGCTGGTAATAAGACGGATAGACGATCCACATTTGGGTATTTTACATTTGTTGGAGGAAACCTCGTGACTTGGCACAGTAAGAAACAGAAGGTTGTTGCTAGGTCAAGTGCTGAAGTTGAGTTTCGAGGTATGGCACATGGAGTTTGTGAGATGTTGTGGATTCATAATGTGTTGAAAGATTTGGGTTTTAAACTCAAGAAGTCTATGAACTTGCATTGTGATAGCACATCTGCTATCGAAATTGCTCGTAATCCTGTACAACATGACCGGACTAAGCATGTGGAAGTAGATCGACATTTCATTAAGAAAAACCTGGATAGGAAGATTATCTGTTTCCCTTTCGTGTATACAGAAGATCAGTTAGCAGATGTTCTTACGAAAGGAGTGTCAAGGAAAGTGTTTGACAACTCAATTGACAAGTTGGGCATGATCGACATCTATGAACCAACTTGAGGCAGAGTGTAGAATATTCTGTAAATATTTACTTTCCTTGTACATGTAGATTACGTATTCTATATAGTTGTAGGAGATTTTTTCCTATTAGGATTACTCTTGTATCTCTTTATAAACCTCTTTTTTTGGAGAGGAATATTATTGAAGCATTCTAAACATATTGAATTCTTATTTTCTACTAGAAGAACTGACAAATTTTTTTTTTTTAAAAAAAAAGAATAAAGGGTAAATTGGTCATTTTATGACTAAAATATGCTAGCTACTAGCTTCAGTAACGGAGCTAACGACCCCAGGTACATATATTCAGTCGGAGTACGAATCTCAAGTACCGTTATGATATTTCTGAAACTTGATGTACCGAAGTTTAAAAAGTGAGATAGTTTAGGTACCATTTGGACCAATGTCCCTTTTCAAAACCAAAATTTCTTTGGTTACTAACCACTAATAAACCTTTATTGGGGGCATTAAACTGTTATTACC
>LYNE01000243.1:90394-102523 GCA_001662545.1 Rosa x damascena
CCCCCCCCCCCCCCCCCCCCCCCCCCCCCACACACACATATATATCAAAGCCTGTTTCTTTTCATACCCATATTTTCCGGAGAAAAGGGTCACCAACTTCATAGCCATCCGCCATCGATTTCTGCCACAGCCGGGGAGTCTACCACCGGGATCTGAAGCCGGAAAACCTCCTCCTAGATGAAGATGGCATCTTGAAGGTCACTGATTTTGGGTTCAGTGCTTTCTCCAAGCACCTAAAGCAAGACGGGCTCTTGCACACCACTTGTGGCATGCCGGTTTACGTGGCGCTAGAGGTGATAGGGAAGAATGGTTACGACGAAGCCAAAGTGGATCTCTGGTCATTTGGAGTTATTCTTTATGTGCTTCTGGCTGGGTTTGTGCCATTTCAAGATGACAATTTGGTCTCCATGTATAGAAAGAAGATCTACAGGGGAGACTTCAAATGCCCACCTTGGTTTTCTTCTGGAAGACTCGTGACTTAGCTTTTGGACCCGAACTCGAGTACTAGAGCCGGCTTAGATGCCGTGCAACATGTGCGATAGAACAGGGCCCCCAAATTATGGGGCCCTATATAATTCTTATTGCTACTATATATTTGTGTGAAAGGGCCCCAGTTTCATGAATGTTTTGTAGTTTAATTGGCACCGAATTTCTTTCTTCAACCTAGTAATACAAGTTCGATTCATATTGTATGTCATTTATATTTTTTTGTTTTTTTGGGGGGCCCCTTTTCCTTCCACTATATATTTTCTTTTTCTTCTTTTATAGATACTACATTTATCCATTATTCTTCTTTCATTTATTCTTGTACTACCCAAAAAATTATATTTATCTTCCTTTTTAATTCCTTCGTCCTTCGTCCTTTTTTCTTTTTTTTGTTGTTGATAATACATTTATCCTTGATCATTCTTTCATTTATTATGTTTTTTTGGGTAGTATTGTATTGTATTGTATTGTATTAATCTTCATTAATAATCCAATTGTAGTTTTGCTTGTTTTAATGAAATTTTTGTTTACAAGTTTTAGTCCTCTTTCTCTCTGTTTTTGTTTTTGTTTTTTGTTTTTTTTGTTTTTTAAGAAGTGGAAAGGTAATATAAGATATATAAGAGGCCCAAAACAAAACAAACACTAAAAAAATTAATTGTATTTATATTTGTTTGTATATAACAAAAAATTTCAATAATATATTTATGTAAGACCGGTTGAAGAGGGTCGTATTCTCAATCTGGCACAGGGCCTCTAAAACTTTTGAGACGGCTCTGTCAAGTACGAGAATCTCTAGTTCCAAGATTATGGACTCGTCTTAGTTCAAGAAATCAGTGCCCAAGACGGTGAAGTCTTTATCAAAGAAAGAGTAGGAATTCGATGATACTTCAAAGAAGAATTCAAAGAAAATAGAGACATTGAATGCATTTTATATCATTTCGCTCTCGGAAGGGTTCGATTTGTCTCCTCTGTTCGAGGAGAAGAAGAGGGAGGAGAAGGAGGAGCTGAGATTCGCTACAACGGGGTCGAGAAGCAGCGTGATATCTAAATTGGAGGAAGTGGCGAAAGCCAGGAAGTTCAGGGTGAAGAAGAGTTGAAGGCAAAGTGAAGACTTCTCAATTTGGAATCGAGATTTGGATCCACCCTCAACAGAGAAACTAAGAAAGAAGAATTGACAGAAAAAAAGAATTAAAAAAAGAATAAAGGGTAAATTGATTATTTTATGACCAAAATATGCCAGCTGCTAGCTTCCGTAACGGAGCTAACGGCCCCAGATACATATATTCGGTCGGGGTACGAATCTCAAGTACCGTTATGATATTTCTAAAACTTGATGTATCGAAGTTTATAAAGTAAGATAGTTCAGGTACCATTTGGACCAATGTCCCTTTTCAAAACCAAAATTTCTTTGGTTACTAACCCCTAATAAACCTTTATTGGGGGCATTAAACAGTTATTACCCCCCAATAAACATCCTTAGACTTTCAAAATACTTTCTGTAGTTATTGACCCCTCAAAAAACCTTTATTTGGGGGGCAGTAAACGTAAAAAACCTTAATTTGGGGACAGTAAATGTCACATCCCGAATTTCGAATAAAGATATTCAAAATTCAAAACGCGATAACTTAACAAGCACAAGAAAAACACATAGAAAATTTTTCATTTAAATTAAGCAACTAAATGAACTGAGCTCACAATGTCAATATCGACTCGTTCTTTAGAGTCACATATTACATTACAGATAGTTTACAAATTAAACTGAATGACAATTCAATAAGTAAACACACCCACCACAACTCACTACACAACGGAAGACTTAAAACTAAGATTACCCTTCGACGTCCACGCTACCGAAAGTACCCCTTAGCATCGACGACGATTAATCGATATTCTAACCTGCACAATAAACCCTACACCATAGAATAGTGCACCGGGTTGAACAAAACAATCCCGGTAAGCTTTTTAAGCCCGTATGAGTAAACTCAAATAAAGTGACTCACGTCACGCATGCTTATAATTTCTCAATTCGTGAGCTAATTAAAGCAACAACATTTAAGATCACAAACACAACCAAACATACAATCACACTAGGTAACAATTAGTAATCCCTGCATCGAAAGTTTAGTTCAGGAGATCACCAAAGTCGCCCAATTCAAATTATAGTAATCCCTGCGTTGTATTTTAGTTTAGGAGATTACAATTAAAGAAAACAATAGAATTCATAGAAATCCCAATCTCACGTAAAACAAAAACGAAAAACCCCAAAAACCTTCCCTGAACAACGACAGACTCGAGCTAAACTGAATCGTAACCTGTCACCTCTGCCGAGGTTCAACCTTACGACCAAACTTCAGACCCTTCAGTCCTCAGAATAGAAATCCAGGTTACCACTGTAACCTTCAAACTTCGGACCATTCGGTCCTCAGAATAGAAATCCAGGTTACCACTGTAACCTTCCGACTCACAATTGTTACACCACAACTCCAAATCACTCTTTTATCAATATAAATCATCAAAAGTTTACATATCACAATGCTAAACCATCCAGATATATATATATATATATCACGTAAATATATATATATATATATATATATATACGTAGTCACTCACTCAAGGATGCCACTAATACCAACTATAGTTTTATAAATTATACTTCTCGAAAATCATTTTCTTTCAAAACATTGTTTTAACCTACCCATGAACCGTTGTCGATCAAGTTCATATATTTTAAAACAAATAATTTATCTTGATAAATATGATTTTGCATACTAACAATTAAATCTACTAAATCAAACATAACTAATTTATCGACCGAAACACCGTGAGATTTACTCACCTCCAAATCCTGCTACATCTTCACACAAACCAAGACAAGCACAAAATCATCCATACTCCGCTCACACAATTTCGTCAATCACCTAATCACATCAAGGTCACATTCAATACAACACAAATCACACAATTCACAAAACACAATTATACGACGATCCAACAGTCGGATAGTCATCCGAGACCATCCAACGTCTTCGGAACATTTCTACGATCAATAAATCAAAACTACAAGTCGATCGGACGACCAAATCCTCACGGATCGAAAACCGAAACGAATCGAACACCCTAAAACCCTAAAAATCATAACATGCTCATACGATCTCCGAAATTACAAACTATATATCGAAATGCTTGTATCGACAAGTAGATCGAAATCAGGAACAGAAACTGTCCCTGGGGTGACCGGAAGCAGCCGGAAAACACCACCACAGTGGCGGCGCCGCCACCCATCCAAAGTCGGAATTTGGCAAAACTCACAACATGAAAGTTCTTCATCTCAAGTCCAATTGAAACATTCATAACTAGCACAAAGTCTGAATCAAAGCCATTTGACTGGAATTTACCTCGCAAGTTTTGAAAACCGATGAACCCTAGATTCCCAATCTTCCAAATTCGAGCTCCACATAGAGCTGGTGAAGGTGAGAGGGCGAAACGGGGGTTGGGACCGAAGAGAGAGAAAAGTTTCCCAAAATGGAAACTCTGATTTTTCTGATAATTTTTCGGAAAAATCCCATATATACCAAAATGGAAACTTTTTCCAATGCCCATAACTTCTTCATACGAACTCCGATTTTCGCGTTCCACATGTCCACGAACTCGTATCGATGCGCTCTACAATATCCGTGAAGGAAGTTTTCACAGAATCCTAATGTATAAAAATTCAACCCTTGAATCAAAGCTTTATAGGCGAATAATTGCTCGAACTAATTTCCGCTCCACCCTCGAAGCACGAAATAGCTCAACGAACACTTAATTAATTCCTGGAAACCATTAGAAATTAATAACGAATTTCCGAGGTCTTACAGTAAATGTTTATTGACTTGCAATAAGCCCATTATAAATCTCCATTTTCAATCATTTTTGCAGTTTTTTGTTGTCCAATAAACACAAAACAACATACACATCAAATTATAACGGATTATCAACCACAAACCCTATATTTGACAGATTTTCACACATGCAAATCCAATCTTCTTATCTACAAACTCGATTAACCAAATTTAGGCTACAAAAAACTTCAAAATACATATTCAATTTCACAAAATACTCCAAAATCTCAAAAGTGAAATCGGATATTGAATTTTTAACCAACAGGTCATGGCTCACGAACTAAAAATTAGTAGTTAGTTTTTGAAATAATAAATTTTAATTAATTATTTATTAATGATTTAACTTTTTCGTCTCTAACAATTAGAATAATGAAATCTAATCTAGTCAAGTTAGGCGTCTCTGAGCTTCTCGGAGCGACCTAGGGTTTTCGAAACTTCTGTTTCGACGAGCGGCGACTCACTTCCCTTGGGCAAGGCGGCGTTCGATGTGTGCCAGTTTATGACAGCGGCGCGGAGCAATACTCATGCATAGATCGTATCTGCGACGAGAAGCTCTCGTTTTGGGGCCTCTTTGATCGTGTTTCAGGTTTCATTCCGAAACCAGTTTGGACGGTGCTGGGATCGACGGTGTTTCGATCACCTTCGTCTGGGTGGTTGCGGATCAAAGAGGGGCGATCGCGTCGAGGTTTGCGTCACAGCGACTTCACAGGCGTTCTGCGAAAGGCGGCGGGTTGTTTCTTTAGAAAAGCAGTCTGATCGTCGCTTGTGTCTGGGTCGAGGAAGATAGTGGACGGCCGCCGGATTGGTTATGGGTCGCTGCTCTTCAGACAATTTTCTACAGGTCGATCTAGGAGGGAGGGGAGGATGGGGCTCAGCTCCATTTCGGGTCGCCAAGGCGGGCCAAGTTCTGGCCCAAGCTTTGGTGGAACGGCCGTAGTCGGCTGGTCTGTGTCTCCTTGTTTCTCGGCCGGAAGTCCTATGTTCAGCTAGGGTTTTGGGTTGGGCCTGGAGATGTGGGCCATTCCATTTCCTTTTCTTTCTGTCGGATCAGGCCTGTGATGGTTGCTGGGGGGTGGCATAGCCCTTTTGGTTTTTGTTTTGATTAAGACCAATCGTTTTCAAATCAAGACTGCTACGGGAGTTGGTAATTATCTGGAATAAGATTGGCTTTTTTCAAGCGGTTTATGGATAAGGAATTGCTCCTATTTGTTTGCTAGGAAGTGGCTCTCTGTTGGTACCGCAATTGCGCGTCTAGCTAATGGGGATGCTAGTCAATGATTTTGCCCAAGAAGACACGGAGTTGTTCTTTGTTTATGAGTTCGCTTACAAAGCGAGCTCAAAATCGACTTGTAATAAGTTTACATTACTTAGATAGTAGTGTGGTTGTTATCTCGCCATTTTTCTGTTTTTTAGTGTATGTTAGACCCTGACTTTTTGGCTGATCATCTAGTGCAATGAACCTTTGTTTCAAAAAATCTGTAACAATTAGAAAAATATATAAAATTATTTAATATTTTAAGATTGTAAAAGTAAAAAAAAGTCAGTCATGGTGAGCAACACCTCTACTATAGAATATACAAAACTTCAAGGTTCGATTTCCCCGCTGGATTTTGGTCATATAAAAGAAGAAGAAGAAGAAAAAGAAAAAGAAAAAGAAAAAGTAAGGTCTTCTCCAAGTCTTTCAAATTCCGAGACGAGAATTTGATTCGACACTGCAGCCCGTAGCCATACGAAGACGCTGAAGCTCAAGATGGGCTTACTGGGTCTTGTTGGATTTGCGCTCCAATGCTTTGGTGTTCTTGCATGGTACGCTTTCTCTACGAAGATGAACGTTCACCCTGGTAAAGTTAAGAAAAATTTTCTCAGGATATAATAACAATTTTGGTTTTGTTTATGATTTACTTGCAGGCCTCTCTTTGCTCTGGTCTATCCTCTGTAAGTCCCTCTCTGACTTAACAATTGTAATATTTAACTCATGATGATGGTTTCCCTGATCATTATTCTGACAGGTATTCTTCCATTAGAGCAATCGAGACAAATTCCATTACAGATACTCACAAGATAAATACGTATTGGGTTGTCTTCTCATTGATCTTGCTATTTGAGCATGCTTTTATGAAGCTTCTTGAATGGTAATTCTTTATTTTCTTTTGCTTTTTTGTTGGGGATTTCTATTTTTGATTGCCCAATCAATGAAAGATCACAAATTTTGGAGCCTTGTATAATGCAGGCAAGATAACTGTGTTGAAATCCTATTTGTAATGTGGACTGAAAGTTGTGAATTTTCCCCAAATTTTTTGCAATAGAATTGGTTATCCATGCTTTTATTTCTAACTACATACTGAAAGAAATTGGAAAGTAGTAGTAAAATTTAGAAGGGAATCTTTAAACATTTCCTACCCATTACCAGAATCGATACAAAAGAAACTTTTCACATTGTGGCTGTACTTAAATGCTGGACATGTAGTGACAGGTATGAAATGCAGAGTTGGCAGGATATATCCAAGTTTGTGGTATAATCGAGGAGAAATGGAGTGCTCTTCTTCACTAAGGAACAGAAAGTTTCATGAGTCATTTTGAAACTAACATCAAGATGGATATGATATATGTATGTGTATTGTTATATTAGATAAAGCACGGTTACTTTTCTAAGGAGAAATATTGATAACCATGGTTTGTTTAGATGTAGATGATCCTCATGTGTAAAGAGTAGGATTACATGAATCTTCTGTTCTTTGTTGTTCTCTAATACACTTCAAGCTTTTCTAATGGATGTAATATATCATTTCAGTTTCAAACTCAATGTCAAATCAATTTATGTGCATGTACCAATGTATATCTGTGAGGAAGCTTTCATTCCTTTTTCTTTTATCCAAATGTTTTTCTGTTTTTTTTTTTTTTCAAAGAAAAGAGCTACTTGGTTTGATATCAGTCAGGTTTCCTTTATGACAAAGTGCTGAATCTTGTTACAATTTTTCAATGATTGCGATGTAATATTTGTTTCATTAACTTTTGTTTCCTATTTTCCATTTCGATACCTATCAGGTTCCTGCTCTGGCCATACATTAGGCTACTGATTGTCTTCTTTTTGGTGATGCCACATTTTGATGGTGCCTTATATGTCTATAAACACCTTATCTGTCCATGCCTCTCCATGGATCCCCAAATTGTTATCAACTCGTTCAAGAAGCGGAAGGAGTCCCTTGTGAGAGATAACTTTCTCTATGAGGTGGAGAGATATGTAAAGGAGAATGGACCTGAAAGTTTGGAAAAATTTATTCCTTGCAAGGTAAGCAGATCTTGTTACTTGTATGATTGTATTTATTCACTATGTACATGAATGCTTCAAAGTTTGAAATTTGAGAAAACACAAATTCAGTTTTGGTCAGTAATACCTTTGCTGAAATCATTGTTAGAGATTGATTACTAGCTCCTGACCTGGTGTCTCACTCCAATTTTTCGTTTCAGTCAACAAGGGCAAATCTCGATGTAAAAGTGTTCAATGCAGTTTCATCCATGGACAATGAAGCGGTAGAATGCATAAGATCCCTTATGTGATTCATGGAGATTTCATGGTTCTTTCAATACAGTATTAGTCATTTTGAGCTAGATGACTTGCCTAATAATCCCAAATGGCATAGGAAATATTTTAGTTGTTTAATGTGATCACTAATAAACCCTGAAAATTCTGGCTTTCTTTTATTATTTCTACTGACCTAACTGTTAAGTTGATAATAGGCCTAACTATTAAGTTGATGATCTGACCTTTCCTTGTCTTTTCTTGCAGTCAAAATCCTTAAAGCCAAATGGTGGACAGAATGATATCAAAGCTGTGCAGGTAACGGCAAAAAAGAAGGAAACAACTGCTAGCCAAGTAAGGTTTTACATGTAGTAAAATCTTATAACTGCATTGTTGGTTATGAATATGTTAATATTATAAAGACTTGGCATTAGTTGTATTGATTTACATAAGAAATAAAAGAAGGAAAAAAAAAAAAAAAAACAGAGTATGCACATTTCTTCTAAAATGCTTCCAGTCACTTTGCTGAATCTTTGGTGGTGGGGATGCTTCTCATATTTCTGCCTAATTTGTCGCTGTCATTCTTTGCTCCAGATTTGTCACATGAATTTGAGTTTTACGCTTTATTTGGAATGTTTTGTTCATGTTTACTTTCTTTATTGCAAAAGAATTGTGTCCATTTCAAGAGTGTATAAATGAAATGAAAAGGAAAAAAAAAAAATGAATCCTTTTGAACCTTGTTTCATTGCATTTGTAGGTTAGTCAGGCAGAGCCTAATCTCACTGTGAATGAAGATGGATTTTCTTCTAGGAAGATGAATGAAAAAGTCATCGAAGTTGCAGCCGACAGAGAAATTCTGAAGACTCCACCTCCAAAGAAAGTCCAGGAGTGGACCACAGTCAATCCGCTGCAAACTCAAACTGATGCAACTTTGAATTCCCTTCTCGGTGATAATAAACACGAGGCTACATACGAGGCACTGAAGATAAAGAATGAGGCAGAGCCTAAGCTCACTTTCCCTGAAAACCGTACTGTTGCTGCCATGGAAATAAATGAAAAGCCGGTTGAGGTTGGAACAGGTATAGAAGATCCAGAGTCTCCTAAAGAAGTCCAGAAAGAGTGGACTTGTGCTCTCTGTCAGGTAACTACTTCAAGTGAAAGCATTTTGAATTCCCACCTGCAAGGGAGAAAACACAAGGCAGCATATGAGGCACTGAAAGCAAGGAACCAGGCATTTGTGTCCAAGATTGCCCCAGCTTCAACTGCAAAAACATCCAATCAACCGAATAAGGAGCCAGGAAACAGTATTCCGAGCAGTGGATCAAAACAAAAAGTTACTGTAAGTGAAAATGTGCAAGGCCAGAAAAATAGTAGTCCAGCTCCAATCACAAAGAAGCACCACAAACTGAAAGAGGAGAGCGCAGACGGTGTATCCAGCAATGGCCAGAAGGGGAAAATTCCTATACAAGTCGAGAAGGTACAAAGTCAACAACCAAAGCCAAATAAAGCTCCAAGGGTGAAGAGTTCTCCTTTGTGGTGCGCAATTTGTAGCATGCACTGTCCTGAGAAATCCATGCCGTCTCATCTCAACGGAAAAAAACACAAGAAAAAGGCGCAAGAACTACTAGAGAACCTAATCAAGCCCAGGGGCCCTTTGTAATACCGCAACTGGTGAGTTTGACATGGTATATCATCTTAAATTAATTGCCATCATAGTTTATTACCAGAAACGCAGGTTGTGGAGATATGCTTAAAAAACTCTTGTAATTCTGTTTTATTTTTCTTTGCCAAGCAACTGAAGACATTTCGTGATCAGTTTAAATCATGTTCTATGATCTACATGAGTTGCATCCCCTTTAAAGGCTAACAAACTTACTCAACATGTGCTTAATATATAGACACAACAAAGGCCCTCTTTCACGGGCAGTGAAATAAACAACCACTACAGAAAATAACCACAACCGTCTACAAATTCCATATGCTCAAAACCCCTCAAGTAATATATTCAAACCCAAGCGAATAGCGGAAAACTATGGGCTTATTGTCTCGCATGGTCCAAAAAATGGCTAGAAGCCTTGTGTCAAACCCATGTTTGATGGTTTTAATTTTTTCACAAATACAGCTTCTGGTTTTGTAATTTAGGAACTGGGATTCAAAAGACTATGGTCCTAAACCATAAATCCTAAAGCCCTTGCTTTAACAGAAGGATTCCTCTGCGCACAAGATGGAGGGTATTTGAAAATTATGCTAAAATGGAAAGTGGATGCAGCATTCCTTGGCATCTAAAGATGATCATACTTGACATCAACTCTCTTGTTCGAAGAGATCCCGTTTTCTCACATCTTGGGCTTGTGGTCTTCCACTTTCGACCTAGAATTTGTTGCCCCAACCCATAGTCCAATTTACTAGGATTTACAATTGAATTCCAAAGGAAACTGATTCTTCCAGCAGAACTTAAATGTTATGCTAGAACAACTTCAAGTCTACTCGACACTGAACAGAGCTAAATCAAAGACTAGGGGGCAGTGATAATTCCTTTTTCTTTGTTTCTGTCAGTAAATTCTTTAGTTTAAGTCATTTTTTGTGATAGGAGCACAAAGTGTTACGTTTTTAGCATATATTTTCCCTCATTTGGCTAAGTTATTTTCTTAAAATTAATAATTATAATATAGTTTCTGTTTTTAGCTACTTCATGGTCGGAAATGGTGAAAAAAGGTAAAAAAAGAGCATAAATGAATGTAAATGAAGGATGAGTTATTCTAGAAACTTTCCTCTTTCATTTTAGGAAATATTTCCTATTTTGTTTTTGGGAACTTTCTTCTTTTAAACTTTCCAATTTCTGATTTTCTTGTTTTAAAGAGAGTCCATCCCATTAAAAACTTTTGAGTGATGAAATCAAGAAAAATTGAAGGATTAATCAGGAAGAATTCGAGGAGATAAAATGGAGTGTTTTTAATCAATATTTATTCCTAATTATCTTATCTCTAATTAAATTCTGATTTTTCTTAATTGTAGGAGTTTATTGTGTGCACAATTCTTGGAAGAAATTAGTACAATTCAAAGAAGAGGAATAAGGGATGTATCTGGTCACTACTCAAGGAAAAGAAGGAGCATTGCATGATTAACTCTAGAGATTTCTACGGAATATATCAAGGGAAAAGAAATCAGAAAAATCAAGAGTTTGTCATGAGAAAATCAAGCAAATTTGGAGGAGAAATCACCTCTAAATGATTGGCCATGATTGCATCACAAGAGAGGAGAATTCCACTATAAATAGCAGCCATTCACTACTCCAAAATCATCACTTCCTGACCAAGATCATTTCCTAGCTAAAAACTATTATATAACTCTGTCCAATTCACTTCTCAAAACTCCATCACCTACAAGACCGTGACCACCATCCTTCCATCAATCTACGAGTTCTTAGGTGCTGAGTCAAGGACGCTCCACCACCATAGCAGAGACGAGTTCATCACCTTGTTGCTAAGCCGCTGAGGAAAGCTTCAAAATGAAACTATGACTCTACTTACAATCTTTGTTTCGGTTTTGTGTGTTTGGATTTGTGAGTTGTGTAATTGGAGACATGAGATTTTCAGAATATTTTTATTAATATTTTTGAGATTTTTAGTTTATTATTAAGTTAATTTTGAGAATTCTTTGATGATGCATGTTACAATCTTGTGCCCTTTTACGTGTTTAGGTAATTTTCAGAGTTAGGTTAATAAGTTTGCATGCTAGAATCACGTTGAGTATTCATGTGTGTTTGCTTAATTTGCCAAGAGTAAATATTATTTGTTAAGACGTTGAGTTAAATAAGTAGTAATTAGTTCTAAAGAGTGGTAAAAATCATGTTTTAATGATTAAACGATTCTGGAAATTACGTGTTAATTGCTATGAGTAATGGTTAATTTGCGCGTGTGAGTTGATTCAAAGAACGGATCAGATAAATGGATTGGACCGTGACAGCTTTTCATTTGGGCTCTTAGCTAGCATTTAAGATGGGCACGTTTTTGTAGCATGTTGAAATGAATTTTCTGCTTTTACACTTAGTAATTTTCGAGTGGTAGTGGTCTAGGTTACAGAAGTTGATCATTGTAGATAATTTTATTTGTTTTGTTTTTATTTTAAGTAAATTAGAAACCAAATCTCAAAACCCCCCATTTTATTCTTTTATTTGTTAATTGACCTTTTTGTGTAGGTGTACCCTACAATCCCCGGACTGAACGATCCCTGCTTATC
>LYNE01000243.1:102687-115226 GCA_001662545.1 Rosa x damascena
TTCAGACAATGGTGACAAATCAACCATTTTTGTACTACACTCGTTAAATACTTAATTGTTGTAAGTGTGTAAAATCGTATGAGTAGACAAGGGCCCTTTTGTTAATATTAAGTATTTAACGAGTGTACAACAATTAAGTACAAGGGCCCTTTTGTACAACAATTAAGTATTTAACGAGTGTAGTACAAAAATGGTTGATTTGTCACCATTGTCTGATTTTCAGTGTATAAATAGCATTTCAGACAATGGTTGATTTTTTTTATGTTGTCTGAATTAATTCATTCAGACAACAGTTATTATGTGATGTTGTCCAAGATTCATTTATACAATGGTTGATTTTTACTGTTGTCTGATTATTTTCAATCACACAATGTTGTCTGATATCTCTTAAATCAATGCCTGGTGAAAGATGTTGTCTGATTTGAATATTTCAGACAATAGTTTTTAATTTTTCTGCTGTCACATTTGTTTCAGACAATGCACCTTATTTGATGTCGTCTGAGTTTTAGAGTATTTTTTTTTCCGATACAATAGCTGACTTTTAGATAGTTACGGTTTGACACTTTAACACTTGGACAAAATCAAAACCCAATTAAACTCTTATTTCCTCTCTCCATTCGAGCAAATCACCCACGTCTCGCCTCCAGCTCAAAATCACTGTCGAGCTCCCGCCCTCAGTCCCGCTCTCAGCCATCTCTCTCTCTCTCTCTCTCTCTCTCTCAGCTTCTCTCAGACGCACTCTCACTCCCATTTTCTCACAGTCTCAAACCATGTCGTCGGAGCTTTCAACCATCAAAGCTTGCTTGCGAGGTTCTTGAAGAAAGCAAGCTCGTTCTTTCGAAGTAGGTACGGATATTTCATATTGGTTTTTATTGAATTGGAATTGGGAATTAGGGTTTTGTTGCAATCGATTTTGGGTGGGGCTTTGTATTGAATTGGGGATTAGGGTTTTGTATTGAAATCGATTTTGGGTGGGATGTAGATTTCTGTTTAGTTTGAATTGGAATTGGATTGAGGTACTGATGACTTTTGCTTACCTAGATTGGAGACTGAGGAGAAGCAAGTGGTCAGATTAAGGTTGTAGCGGAAGCTCTGTCATTTGGGCAAGAGTTGAAGCTGTGAAGAACAATGACAATGTGTACCTTGGATCAAGAACCCAGCTGAATAAACAGACAATATTGGTCAAAATTTTAAGTAAGGTAAGCTGGGATTTCTTTCAAGGGTATGAAGTCATGATACTGTAAATATGAAATTTGTGATGTTTGAATTAAGTTGCAAAGCTTTAGCTGTAATCATGGTTCGATATTATCTGGAAGCTAAGGAATGAATTTGTCAGAGTCATTATCACAAGTTCATGTTATTTTGCGTAGTTAACGGTTAAGGCATTAAGCCAATGGGATAATTATAAGTTTGTTTGTGGTATATATGAAAACTATGAGTTGGGACCTGGTGTATATGTTGTTAATTAATTTGGTATAGTTTCTAGTACACTTAGTTTATCATTGATTGTGTTACTGGACAAAATTTCTAAGTACCTGTGCACCTTGTGTGTTAATGGATGGCATAGAGGTGTAGAGCCTTGCATTTTGGGATCATATGAATTTCTTGTCAAATGGAATTTTAAGAACTCTGGTCACTTAAGTATGAGTTTGGTTCGAACTGAAGAAAACCTAAATTATGTGATGTCCATTGATTGGTATGCAAACTTTGTCCGTCACAAATGTAATTCTGATTCTTAAACTGATTATGGCTTACATTTCTATTCTTTTGTTTTTCCAATTAAAGAATCTCATTGGTTTCATGTGTCCTTACATCCATGTAGGATTTTAACTTGGCCTCAGGGAGTTTCCCAGTCATAAGTACTGTAAATGGTATGATTTCTCTTCTATTCTTTTCCTAAGCTTCATTACTTGAAGAACTTTTCATTCATGAAAGAAAAAAGAAGCCAATTTGCAGAGCAAGGGCGTCCAACATCTAAATATGACACAAATTGCATTGAAGGTTGGCAATAATAATATCAAGTGATTCTCCATGGTTATCAAATTCTAATTATGTTGATTATGGCCTCGAACAAGTCACAACATTCTTCCTGTAAATGTAACCAGCTAATTGTAACCATTTGTACTAATCTTCTATTATGTTACATGGACTGTTCTCAAAAAAGAAAAAAGAAAAAAATACATGGTCTCACCTGACTACTTTTATATTTTAAACCCCCAACTTTGTACACCTGTTTTGATGATTGAGCTGTGTTGCTTATTCATTCTTCGACTGCTGCAGGGTGTCAGGAATGAAGAAGAGGAGTTCAGTACTGGACCACTCTCGATTCTTATAATGAGTGTCAAGAATCATACACAGGTAATGCTTTCTCATAATTTTCTGTCCATTCAGGCTTTACATATCTAGGCAAAGTATTGTGATTGAAATTGGTTCCCATTGTGCAAGTAGGTCCTCATCAATTGCCGCAACAATAGAAAGCTTTTTGGCACTATGAGAGCATTTGATCGGCATTGCAACATGGTTCTGGAAAATGTCAAGGAGATGTGGACTGAGGTACTTTTTTTCAATCTCTGTTTCTAATTTTTGTTGTTTTCAGTAGGTTAAATTTCTTGATTTTCAAAGGTCTTTTGGAGAGAATCTTTACAATATGCTTTTAAACATGAAAGGTTTGGATTATGAAAGTCTAAAGTGAGACTACATTAATTACAAGTGTGTAATCAGGTTAACCCCTGCGGTGTACTTAAGAATCATCCTTTTTTCAGGTTTTTACAGTGCACAGTTCTTCGCATCTCTTTCTTTTTTGTGGCCATACCAAGGGATTATTGTATGTACCTTCATTTAAAACTAGATTATATCATAATGTTATAGGTCACTCTTTTGGCTGAAATGTTAACCATTCTGGGTAATGAATCTGATTTGTATAAACAAATATAATTTTCTGGGCAGTGTGAACTAGCAATAATTGCAAATGTGTCAAGGTTTCCTTTTCATAACTTAACTCATAATGTTTATTATCACCGCCTTATGTAGTGGGCATGGGTTATTATATAGAAGTAGTAATTTCCAAATGTGTAAGATGCGTAAACTATGTGCTTCGATGCAGGTTCGTCATGATATTCCTATATAACTCATGTAAAAGTTGTTGTAATGCCAAAGAAGCTCTCTTGCTGTTCCTAAGAGAACTCAGATTTTTTGTTTTATCTTCTTTAACAGATGAAATGCAATGATGTCTTGTTTTCTTTTTGTTAAAGTACATAGCACAAACTGATAAGCATTTTACGATCAAGGGCTTTTGCGTTATTTTTTTTATATGATTTCCCCTGTTTATCAGTCCCGAGTGTACATAAATTATTTGATTGACTTGGGTCAATCTACTTTTTATAAGAGCTTTAGTATTTGATCACGATGCTCTCAATACCTTGATAGTTTATTAATTGCATCTACTTTTCTTTCCTTGCAGTGATTTTTCTTTCAACTGTCAATGGTACAATACCAAAGGAATGGGCTACAAGCTTGCAGTGCTTTTGCTAACAACCATCTTGGGAGATCATGCAAATTGTATTCATTTTTATTATCATGTAAAGCTCATGAAACTTGAAAGCTTGTTAAGCTAATGAAATAGATATAGGCACTTAGGCAAGGTTAATTCCTATGTAAATCTGGGGATGAATACTACTCATGGAATAAAATGGTTTTTGGAATCAAGGATGTGTTGTTCAATTGTACAGGATGTATGTCTTCTCTTCTATCTTAGACAATTCAATATACCAACTGTAAACCATTGTCTAACAAATGAACATAAAGAAAAAAGAAAGAAAAAACTGTTGTCTGAAGCAATGACACACAATAGCTTTAATAGTTTTCCTGTTGTCTTGTTCAAAGTTAGTCAATAGTATTCAATTACATTGCTGATCTACAAGCTTTATTCAGACAACAGTTTTTGTACAAATCAATGTTCTCTAAATATTCATTACACGTCAACATTCTTCCAGGGTATGCCAATTGAAATTACTTTGCACAAGAGTTTCGGTACCAATTGCTGTTGTTCTTTGTGGTATTCAGACAACAGACGGTGTAATAGCTGCTATTGTAGTAAACTTTGTCAGACGACAATTTTGTGGTATTGTCTGATTCATGTATCAGACGGCATTGAGATAGACAACAGCAGCGCCTATTATTAGACGACAGTGAAAAATTGTCGTCTGATTGAAAAATTGGTGTAGTGTAAGTGTGGCATGTGGACCTTAAGGAAAGGCATAATGTTTATATTCTGAACCTTGTATATGTTACTAACACTTGATTTGGTCTTAAAGGTCCATGAATGTCCACTGTTTCTAATAAGACTAAGGACCTCTTTGAAAAATTGGAACATGCTAAGCAAAGGGCGAACCTCTCTTTTTCAGACATCCCTCCTCTAGAAAGGAGGGACTCTCAGGACTCTAGCTATTCAGGTTATAACTCCTCAACTAGATCAACCGAGGAGATCAACAAACCTGACCATTTTGAAGAAGGAGAAGAACAAGTCTTTGAAGAGGAAGAAGAGGATATCACTGTAGAGGACGTTGCGGACGCATAAGAGGAAGAGCACGCCCTTGTTGAGCAAGTACAAGCACCAATGACTGAGACTATTAGGCAACTATCTAATCCTACAGGTGGGGGTGGCGCCCTTATGCATTGCCTATCCACAACCAAGAGAGGGGCTTAATGATGATTTCGAGTTAAAGAGTGGGTTTTTACATCACCTACCCAAGTTTCATGGGATGAATAGTGAAGACACCAACAAGCATCTCAAGGAGTTCGAGTTTGTCTGTGGGAGTATGTGTCCTAAAGGAGCTGATATCAATATCTTAAAGATGAAGGCATTCCCCTTTACTTTGGAGGACAAGGCTAAGACTTGGCTATTTAAGCTGCCTGCTGGGACTATCAACACTTGGGATAGGATGAAAAGCGAGTTCCTTACGAAGTACTTTCCTGCCTCAAAGGTCATTGTTTTGAGGAAGCAGATTAGTGGAATCACGCAAGGACATGAGGAGAATTTTTGCAATTACTGGGATAGGTTTAAGAGCCTTGTAGCATCATGCCCTAACCATGGGATGAGTGAGGGGTCCCTCCTTACCTAATTTTATGAGGGACTCACCGCTAATGAGCGTGGTTTGTTAGATGCTGCTGCTGGAGGGTCCTTTATGGATAAGACACCTGCTGATGCCAAAGAGCTACTTACTAATCGTGCACTAAACTATCAGCAATATGAGGGGGTGCTTTCCTCTCAACGGAGGGTACACGAGGTGTCCACTAACTCTGTTCTTGAAGACAAGGTCAACAAAATGTCTACTCTGTTGTCTCAAGTCTTAAACGTTAGTGAAGGAGGCGCAATGGCTCAAGTGTGTGGGATGTGCTCGACTCAAGGGCACCCCACTGATAAATGTCCCCAGCTTGCCTCTCCAGAAGGATGGGAATATGTTAACGCCCTAGGGTATCAAGGAGGCTCGAGGTACAACCCTTATTCCAATACGTACAATCCTGGGCTCAGAGACCACCCCAACTTTCGTTGGGCCAACAATGATAACACCTTGAGACCACCTCAAGGCCCAGGTCAGAATTCTCAGCGCCCACCAGGTTTTTTTTTGAGGCCTCAAGTACCTCAAACTTTTGGTATTCTCAATATTGTCCCTTCACCTCCTGTTTCTAATACTTTGAGTGCCCCTAATTATGATGAACTGTTGAAGTCCCTTGCTGCGGGGCAACAACAACTTAACACGGCTACTCAAGCTTTGGTTGTAGGACAAGCGACCCATTCAAAGGATATTGCAGAGCTCAAGAATCAAATGGGCCAAGTGGTGGATTTCATGGGCTGAACTGCTGAAACAGGGAAGCTACCAAGCAACATGGTGCCTAACCCAAGGAATGAGCACGCTCAAGCCATCATCACTAGGAGTGGACGTATGCTAGTGGATCGTCCCAGAGCCCACAAGAAGACCCAAGTGGCCCATAATGAAGAAGAAGATGTTATGGAGGTGTCCAAGAAGGATGTTGAGAAGGACCCAGCTACATCAATGGTGGAAGTTAACGTGCCCCAAGCTGAGGCACCCAAAGGTACAATTCCTAACTCTGGTGGTTTAGTTAAGACTAACCCAGTTGTTTCTATACCTTTCCCAAGCAGGTTTGCCAAGACAAAGAAAGATAAATCTGATCAAGAGATCTTGGAAATCTTTAAGAAGGTTCAAGTGAACATGCCCCTGATCGAGTGCATCAAACAGGTGCCTAAGTACACCAAGTTCTTGAAGGAGCTATGCACCACAAGGAGGCAGACAAGAGAGAAGGAGGTGGTGAAAATGAGCGAGACGGTATCAGCCGTTATCCAGAGGAAACTACCCCCAAAGTTGAAGGACCCAGGGAGTTTTTCTGTTCCCTGTATCATTGGTGACACCAGGTTTGAAAATGTGATGTTAGACTTAGGGGCTTCCATAAATGTTATGCCTTATAATTTGTATGTGTCCCTAGGTCTAGGCCCTCTTAAAAGGGATGATGTTGTCATTCAACTTGCTGATAGGTCTAACAAATACCCTCAAGGCTATGTTGAGGATGTTCTTGTGCAGGTAAACCATCTGATATTCCCTGCGGATTTCTATGTATTGGACATGGAGGAATCGCCCCTAAATACCACTCCATTACTTTTAGGGCGACCCTTTATGAGGACTGCAAGAACGAAGATCGACGTGTACAAAGGGACTCTCACCATGGAGTTTGATGGTGATGTTATACGCTTCAACATTCTTGAAGCCATGAGGTACCCTATTTTTGATTTGAAACCTTGCTTTGCTATTGATGTAGTTGATTCACTCGCACAGGTTTTCTCTGAAGCACTGGTTGAGGAGGAATTGGCTCTGACCCTAGAGGAGGGGGTCAAATATGATGCACATGGAAAACCTATCCCCAAGGTTGAGTGGGACGATGAAGAGCCCAGAGTGATCAAGACTGTGGCCTCACTTGAGGCTCAGCCTATAAAGAGGTCCAGTTCCTATTTGTCAATTCCAGTTTCTACTAATAAAATGTTGCCCTCTATGGTTCAGGCACCCAAGTTGGAATTGAAGGTACTCCCTGAGCATTTGAAGTACGCATACCTAGGAGAAAAGGAGACCCTCCCAGTGATCATATCATCAACGTTGGAGGTAGAGCAAGAAAGGAAGTTGGTGGACGTGTTGAAGAAGCACAAGACTGCCATTGGTTGGACTCTAGCAGATATCAAGGGGATCAGCCCAACCACATGTGTCCATCGAATCCTATTAGAAGATGGTGCCAAGCCCACAAGAGAAGCCCAAAGACGTCTACATCAGCCCATGATGAAGGTAGTCCAAGACGAGGTGATCAAGTTGCTAGATTGTGGGGTGATCTACCCCATTTCTGATAGTAAGTGGGTCTCTCCAGTGCAAGTGGTGCCCAAGAAGTCTGGGGTGACAGTAGTGAAGAACGAGGACAATGAGCTAGTGCCCCAGAGATTAGTGACTGGTCATAGGGTATGTATCGATTACCGGAAGCTGAATGCCACAACGAGGAAGGATCATATGCCCTTGCCTTTCATGGATCAGATGTTGGAACGCTTAGCAGGCCATTCTTACTATTGCTTCTTGGACGGATATAGTGGGTACAACCAGATCTGCATTGCCCACGAGGACCAGGAGAAGACGACCTTCACGTGCCCTTTTGGGACCTTTGCTTATAGGCACATGCCCTTCGGCTTGTGCAACGCACCAGGTACTTTCCAAAGATGTATGCTTTCCATTTTCTCAGAATACATTGAAAATATTATTGAAGTCTTTATGGACGACTTTAGTGTCTTCGGTAAATATTTTGATACTTGTTTAGCAAATCTAGGATTGATACTTGAGAGGTGTGTAGAAACTAACCTTGTGCTGAATTAGGAGAAACGTCACTTCATGGTGACACAAGGGATAGTGTTAGGACACATAATATCTGCTAGGGGCATTGAGATAGATAAGCCTAAGGTTGATCTTGTATGTCACTTACCCTCCCCCACAACTGTAAGGGAGGTAGGCTCTTTTCTTGGCCATGCAGGATTTTACAGGCGGTTTATCAAAGACTTCTCCAAGGTGGCGAGACCTATGTGTGCCCTATTGCAAAAGGACATGCCCTTTGTGTTCAATGAGGATTGCAAGAAGGCGTTTGAAAATCTCAAGGAGTTGTTGACCACGGCCCCCATCATATGCCCTCCGGATTTGGTTCTCCCCTTCGAGCTTATGTGTGATGCATCAGATTATGCTGTTGGAGCTGTGTTGGGCCAGAGGAAGGATAAGAAGCCTTATGCTATTTACTATGCTTCTCGGAGCCTCAACGACGCCCAGCTCAACTACTCCACCACTGAAAAAGAACTATTGGTTATAGTCTTTGCTTTAGATAAGTTTCGTTCTTATTTGTTTCACTCTAAAGTAATTGTTTACACTGACCATGCAGCGTTGAGATATCTAATGATCAAGAAAGAGGCCAAGTCCAGATTAATTCGATGGATCCTGTTGCTTCAGGAGTTTGACCTAGAGATCAAGGACAAGAAGGGCAGCGAGAATGTGGTGGCGGACCATTTGAGCAGGATAGTACATGAGGAGGACGTCCAACCTCTACAGGAAATTTTCCCAGATGAGAAGCTCTTTGGGATAGAAGTTAGTGTGCCCTGGTATGCAGATATAGTTAACTATTTAGTCACTAGGACATTTCCTGACACACTTTCCAAAGCTAGTAAGGATAAATTGAAGAAAATGGCTAGGCACTTTATTTGGGATGAGCCCTATTTATGGAAACATTGTAGTGACCAAGTCATTAGGAGATGTGTCTCAGAGTCTGAGCACAGGTCAATTCTGTCATTTTGCCATAGTGAAGCATGTGGAGGCCACTTTGGGCCTCGTAGAACAGCCTTGAAGGTCTTAGACTGTGGATTTTATTGGCCCACTATCTCCAAGGATGCAAACTTATTTTGTATTTCTTGTGATAGGTGCCAACAGACTGGTAATCTTGGCTCAAAAGATCAAATGCCCATGAGCCCAATAATAAATGTAGAAATTTTCGATGTTTGGGGCATTAACTTTATGGGCCCATTTCCTTCGTCTAATGGCTATTTATATATTCTATTGACTGTGGACTATGTATCAAAGTGGGTGGAAGCAAAAGCCACCAGGACTAACGATTCAAAAGTGGTTGCAGGTTTCTTGAGAACTAACATATTTTCCAGGTTTGGAGTGCCAAGGGTGCTGATCAGTGATGGAGGTTCTCATTTTTGCAACCGTACAATCGCGGCTTTGCTGAAGAAGTATGGGCTAACCCATAAAGTGTCCACGCCCTACCACCCTCAGACGAGTGGTCAAGTAGAGGTGTCCAACAGGGAGATTAAGAGGATACTTGAGAAGACAGTGGGCCCAACAAGGAAGGATTGGAGCCAGAGATTGGAAGATGCGTTGTGGGCCTACAGAACGACCTACAAGACGCCTATTGGGATGTCACCCTTTAGGTTGGCCTACGGAAAGGCATGCCACCTTCTAGTGGAGCTAGAGCACAAGGCTTGGTGGGCTGTCCAGAAGTTCAACATGGATTATGATGAAGCGGGCCTACATAGGAAGCTACAACTAAATGAGCTGAGGAGATAAGGAATGAGGCCTACGATGCTTCATGGATCTACAAGGAGAAGACAAAGGCCTACCATGACAAAATGATCCGCGGAAAAAGCTTCCAAGTGGGCCAGAAAGTTCTGTTATTCCATTCCCGACTCAAGCTATTCCCAGGTAAACTTCGTTCTCGTTGGGTTGGTCCTTTTATAGTTACTAATGTGTTTGCTCATGGTGCTGTGGAGGTCAAGAGTGAGAAGACAGGGAAGGAGTTCAAGGTTAATGGGCATCGTCTCAAGCCCTACTATGAATCCTTGGTGGCGCAAACATTGGAAGATATACCCCTCCAAAGCGCCCCACAACCGGAGGATTGAAAGGAAGTACCGTTTGGCTGAAAGACGTTAAATACAAACGCTGCTTGGGAGGCAACCCAATTCAGAATATACTGTGAAGGAGTCTACAACCAGATTTGCTTTCTCTCTCTTGTCTTTTATTGTTTTTTTTTCATTTTTGCTCTCTTGTTTTTGTATTTATTTTCGTAAATTCCATTCCTATATGCTTATTTGTTCCATTGCATGCTTATGATTGATTACATTGAGGACAATGCAATATTTAAGTGTGGGGGAAGGGATTTATACTTTTGTCTTGAGCCATATATATTGAAAATACAAAAGAATTGAAAAATGTCAAAAATTTCGTTGCTTTTATTTATTGAGTCAAAATTATTTTTGGGTGAAATAATTTCTTCATCGTAGGCGCATCTGATGGGATGTGATGTCTAAGGTCTAGTTTGGATCCGAGAAGTGCTGACAAAGGGTCTCATCCCCTGTCAATCAAGTGAGCTGAGCTCCGCCAAAATCGGTCCCCTCTTCACCTGGTCATGTTCCAAATGAGTTACCGAAAGGAGAAAGGAAATAACTCTAGTCCAAAACCTTTTTGGCGTTAGTCTTACTCTTTTTAACTTTGAGTCTTAGGATGCCTTTAACTGTCTAGGATGATTCAATATCTCTGAAATTATGGCTTAAAGAGGATCACAATATTGAGATGATGTTAAATGATATTCTTTGGTTAATTGAGATATATGAAAAGCATATGCATGAGTAGTGGATATGGATTTCGTGACCTTGGTACAGAATATGAGCATGTTAGGATGAGTTTTGATTCGTAAAAGCCCATGTGAGATATTTGAGCTATGTCCCTTTTTCTTGGAGTGATAAATGAAAAATATTCTTATTTTCTTGGCGATGTTTTGATGATCTCATTATTCTTTCATTTGATTGATTGCTTGCCATAGATTAAGTTTGATGGACTAGAGAATTCTAGAATTCACTCTTGTGCTTGTTGAGACTTTTATCAATACATGTCCTTGATTTTGGAAAGGATAGAGGCACCATAGGAATTACCACCATAGCCAAATTAACCTGTGTCCATATTTGTGCCCGTCGTGGGACTCCCTTAGATAAACCCTTTTGAGCCTACATTAAGCCTTTTCTTTCATCACCCTTAGAATCCTTAACCCCCGAACCTTAGTATAGTTACAATCCTACCCTTTGTTCTAAAAACTTGGTAGAGCTATCTTTTGAGACTTACTACATGGATTTGACGTTAAGGATGAAGACTGAGAAGAGCTGAAAGTTCAAGTGTGAGGGTAGACTTGTCCATGAAGAAAGAAAGTATGTGAAAGCCGTGAAAAACAAAATGAAAAAGAAAAAAATTTGTACGGCTAAGAAAAGAAAAACAAAGAAAAAAAATATATGCATATGGATTTTAGTCCCCCATACTTGGTGAGTTTGGAGATTGTTTTGAATTGAAGGCCCGCTATTGCAAAATTTGGTTTTTGTCCAGTTCACGAGAGTTCAAGGGAAGTTTGGGCCCAACATGAAGATATTAGGCCCTTTTATTTTACCTCTATGGGTGTGACGTTTTGTATGCCTTGGTGGATTTTTAGAAGTCTCTACATTTACATGAGCTCTACTAGGTTTTTAGGATACTTTGTTAAATTCCTTACCCTTTGTTTCTTAAAACTTTGAACCTTAGCCCCATTTCAACCCTTTAAAGACCTTTTTGATCCTTAAGATGGGACAGCCTTTGATCTGTGGAGATGAGTTATAAGAGTTGAACCTATGGCTTGGGTTCATCCGTGCAAGTAGTTGATATCTTTCATGAGATCTTGAAAAATTATATTCACAAAGTGCTTTTCGTTTCTTATATATGTGAGCTATTTGAATGCCTCAAAATATTTTCTCTCACATATAATTGAGTGAGTATAAGCTTTTAAGCATTCCCTTGATCTGAGAGAAGAAAGAGTGGATATACCTTGTGAGGATATGAATCATACTTGTCTGAAATATGCTGAGCTCCACCCATCACCATTGTTACAACCAAGTCCTACTTATTTATATGTGGATTATATGCTTCAATTAACTCTCGAATATCTAAATATTGATTCTTGATTAAGTGCTAATTTTGATGCCATGAGAGTAAGGATTTCTGAGACAAATGTTAAGGGCAATATAGTCTTTGTGTGTCACTTGTGTAGAGTCTAGTAGTGACTTGTTTGTTTTGGTTGAGTCTTTTGTTTTGATTTTGCTAAGGGACCAGCAAAAGCTAAGTGTGGGGGAATTTGATAGGAGCACAAAGTGTGACGTTTTTAAAATGTATTTTCCCTCATTTGGCTAAGTTATTTTCTTAAAATTAATAATTATAATATAGTTTCTGTTTTTAGCTACTTCATGGTCAAAAATGGTGAAAAGAGGTAAAAAAAAGAGCATAAATGAGTGTAAATGAAGGATGAGTTATTTTAAAAACTTTCCTCTTTCATTTTAGGAAATATTTCCTATTTGTTTTTGGGAACTTTCTTCTTTTAAAGTTTCCAATTTCTGATTTTCTTGTTTTAAAGAGAGTCCATCCCATTAAAAACTCTTTGAGTGA
>LYNE01000243.1:118495-135096 GCA_001662545.1 Rosa x damascena
TAGGTTCATCTGTGGTAGACTTCAAACCACAAGTTCCTCGAATGTGTCTAACTACAGACCTTAGCCATATGCATTCTCACACGGCTTCATGTAGAGCGATAATCTCTACATGATTTGAGGAAGTAGCAACAAGGGTCTGCTTTGTAGACCTCCAAGATATCGCAATGCTGCCCATGGTAAAAACATAACCCATTTGGGAGCGACTTTTGTGAGGGTCAGAGAGATACCCTGCATCAGCAAAACCCATCAAGACATCGTTGTCATTTTGATGGAAGGGATGAGGAGCACGAAAGGTTGCATTTTACCTTGTGGAGTCCGATCCCACACTTCCGTTATTTCTTTTCTCTTTGTAGGGATAGAACAAACTCATATCAATCGTACCTCTCAAGTATCAAAAGATTGTCTTTATGCCAATCCAATGGCAGCGTGTTGGCACAGAACTGTGTCGAGCTAACAAGTTCATTGCGAATGAGATGTTCGGTCTTGTGCATTGAGCTAAGTACAATAATGCGCCTATTGCACTTAGATAGGGCACTTCAACCTCTAATAAGTCTTTGTCCTCATCCCTTGGACGAAACGGATCTTTTTCAGGCTCAAGACTACGACCGATCATGGGAGTACTCACAGGCTTTTCTTTATCTTCATTAAACCGCCTTAATAATTTTTGAGTATATGCTGACTGATGGATCATAATCCCATCACTACGGTGCTCAAGTTCTAGTCTAAGGGAAAACCGTGTTTTCCCAAGATCTTTCATCTCAAATTCGGATTTCAAGTACTGAGCAGTTTCCTTTAACTCATCTAGAGTTCCAATTAGGTTCATGTCATCGACATAAACTGCTACAATTGCAAATCCGGAACTTGTCCTCTTTATAAACACGCATGGACATATTTCATTGTTGACATATCCCTTCCCAATAAAGTAGTCACTTAGACGGTTATACCACATCCGTCCGGACTGTTTCAATCCATATAGTGAGCGTCTCAATCTTATTGAAAACGCACTCCGTGGTTTAGAGCCACTTGACTTGGGTAATTGAAGTCCATCTGGAACCTTCATATATATCTCTGAATCTAGATCCCCATAAAGATATGCTGTAACCACATCCATAAGCTGCATGTCAAGTTTTTTGGAAACTACCAAACTGACAAGGTAGCGGAACGTTTTAACGTCCATAACGGGAGAATATGTCTCCTCGTAGTCGATTCTAGGGCGTTGTGAGAAACCTTGTGCCACAAGGCGGGCTTTGTATCTAACAACCTCATTTTTCTCATTACGCTTTCTAACAAAGACCCATTTCTGGCCAACAAGCTTTATACTTGGGGGTGTATGTCGATGATTAATGGATCTTTCTGTGCCAAACTCGCTTTCTTTCTCGGGCGAGAATCCATCGAACCTTTGGGCCTCCCACGTTTCCTTGCTGGGAGCCCGGCTTGAGCCACATTGCCATCACTATTAGTGGTGGAGACGCCATGCCCAATACCCCTAGGGGTGGCGCCATGTTCATGATTTTTAGGGACATCAATCTTTGCAGGCACGTTGCAGCAAGTATATGTGATCTTGTCACTTTAGCGATATCAGAAAACGCATCAGGCATAGAGTCTGCTACGTTTTGAAGATCTAGAATTCTCCGCACTTCAATTTCGGACTGTGCGGTTCGGGGATCAAGATGAGACAAAGTGGGGACAGACCACGACAATTCCTGTCGTTCCTGTTGAACATTATTGTTCCTATCTCTCCCTAACGACGGGAAGACTGTCTCATCAAAGTGACAATCCGCAAATCTAGCGGTAAATAGATCGCCTATCAAGGGTTCTAAGTAGCGGATAATGGTTTGAGAGTCATATCCAACATAAATGCCTAATCGTCTTTGACGACCCATTTTGATGCGCTGTGGCGGTGCAATTAGCACATAAACTGTACACCCAAATATGCGTAAGTGTGAGACATCAGACTCATATCCAGTAACCATCTGGGACGCAGAAAAGGGTTGAGTGGCAGTAGGCCTCAGACGAATGAGCACAGCTGCATGGAATATTGCATAGCCCCAAGCAGAAACAGGGAGATTGGTGCGCATAACCAATGCTCTAGCGACCATTTGAAGTCTTTTAATGGCAGCTTCTGCGAGACCATTTTGGGTGTTAACATGAGGAACAGGGTGTTCAACCTCAATCCTAATGGACATGCTATCATCAAACGTTTTTGATGTAAACTCTCTAGCATTGTCAAGACGAATTGACTTAATGGGATGATCAGGGTGGTGAGCCCTTAATTTAATGATTTGTGCTAGGAGTTTAGGAAATTCAGCATTTCTTGTGGACAATAGCATGACATGTGACCATCGTGTCGATGCATCAACCAACACCCTAAAATATCTAAATGGTCCGCAAGTTGGTTGAATAGGTTCACAAATATCACCTTGGATTCTTTATAAGAATGAAATATTTTTTTTAGTGTCTTTTGCATAGGATGGTCTCGATCCTAATTTTGCTAAAGAGTAGGCTTTGCAAAATGAAAGATGGGCTTTAGAAGCAACCAGGGAAGTATCCAATTAAGCCACGAAGTCACAATTGACTTTAGAAGTAGAAAAAAGAACCAAGGAGGTATTGGTGGCATCAATACCACTTTTGGGCCGCAAGGGGTAGGTGGCGCCAGCCCTACCTTGGATCGAATTTTGGTTCTGACTTCTTTTCGTTTTGAAAAATGGATGTCCGTGGGAAGTCTTTAATATACGGATCATCATATCACGACCTGGGTGTCCAAAACGGTCATGCTAAAGCCTATATGTGTCAGAATCCCATAAGTCATCTCTCATGACATGGTTGGATTCAATAATTCGAATAGTGGTTGCATACAACCCACTAGATCGACACATAAGTTTCTCTAATACTCGTTTATGTCCGTAGTCATTAGAGGTGATGCAAAGGAACTCTTGTCTATTCTCACAATGTGTTTCCACATGAAAACCATTGGCTCTTATATCTTTAAAACTCAATAGGGTCCTTCCATCCCTAGGAGCATATAGAGCTTCGGTGACATTAATACTTGTGCCATTTGACAACATAAATTGTGCTGGTCCTCGACCATGAACAATTGTGATGGTCCAGCCATCATAGTCACAGAAGATCAACTAAGCGTCATCCATCAAAATAGTTGCCTATGTCGCAATATAGTATGTGTGGTGCCACTATCAACAAGGCATTCCAACTCTCCAGGAAACATACTGAAAAATAATAAAGTTCGGAATTAAAACATGTCCATGACATCGAATAATAATATGATACTTTATTAATAAAGATAGCCAATGATTACATCAAAGGTCCCAAAAAGTCTAATCCAAAATAAAATCAAACTAAGACACATTGTAGTCACTCTATCCGTTTGGTAACTCCAATCAAATATGATCAGGAAAGTAGAGAGAGATGTTGGTGGAGCGAGGCTCTCTTAAGTACCATTAATCTCAATGACTTTCCTAGACATCATATTTCATTGGGTGCACCACATAAGAAAGAGTTTAATACAATTGTCATTTATTGACTAAGGCATATTGCCATTACAAAAATTCTTGGAAAAAATAAAAGGACTAATCTAATCAAAGTCTATGGCATCCTTGTGCACTTCATCGTCAGCTTTGAAGTCCTCTATGGTGAGATGGATGTCTCCACCATTTTTTTCTTCTTCTGCAAGGTACACTTCTTGCTCCCTCAGGTCCCTATATGCCCTGTATCTTGAAGCTAGTTGATCGATTGCCTTGCATTGCTTGAACCGATGCTCACTTGATCCACATCGATGACACATGTCATTGTGGTTGCCTCCCTTTAACTGAGGTGCACGTTGTGGGCGTTCCCTAGGAGGGTTGGTGTCACCACCACGACCCATGGCGCCTCTACCACAAGCCATGGTGCCACCACCATGACCAAGGATACCACGACCACCTCTCCCACGTGTGGCATTGCCACCATGTGTATCCGCACCAAACCTGCTGTTTCCTTCCTTGTTAAGGCGGTTATATGGACCCATACGTCCCTCATATCCCTTATTTTTAGGGTTCCGCTCCTTGCACCCTCTTTTGGGAGCATTATAATTCGCCTCATAAAAGTTTTTAGTTCCAATGGGCCTTGAATTATAATTCCTCACGAGTATGTTATCATGTTTCTCAGCTACAGATATGAGATTGATAAGCTGATGAAACCCCATGATCCGTCCAGCATTGACTTCAGTGCGGTATGGCTTTGATACCACAATGGCTGAAACGGGGAAGGTGGAGAGAGTTTTCTCAATTAGCTCTTGCTCTGTGACAGGTTGTCCACAAAACCTCAACATGGACTGTAGGCGAAAAGCTTCTGAATTATATTCAGCAACAGACTTGAAATCAGCAAAGCGCAGATTGTTCCATTGAACCTTCAAGTCAGGGAGGAGGGAATCTTGGACATTTCCAAAGCGCTCTTCTAGCGCTACCCATAGCTCTCTTGCATCCTTGATCGACATATACTCCAATCTGAGTGTCTTGTCCATATGTCGTCGCATCAAGATAACTGCTTGAGCATGCTTTGTAGGTGTTCGCATGAACACACTATCCGGGTTATGTGCCTGGATTATGGGTAATATTCCCTTTGAAGTGAGGTGGTTCTCAACATCGGTTACCCAACTGTGGTAATCCGAGCCTGTTGAGTCAAGCATGGGAAAGTCGAGTCTAGGTTCATTCGACATCCTGAAAATAAGAAGAGAAGATATATTAGTTTCAGAGCTAAACTTCCACGAAAACTAAAATAATAAGATTCTATGCTACCAAGAAAACAATTTCCAAGAATCTCTTTTGGATTAGACCAAACAATAATGTTTTAATATGGTCACAATTTGAATGCTCTTAGTCCGAGCATTATGAACACTCTTAGTGCATACAAACACTCTTAGTTCGTTAAGCGTGAATCCCCACAATTCCACTTTATTAAATAATCAAACCCATGTTCGTATATTGAAAAGCCTGCAGAAAATAAAGGAATTTAAAAGACAAGAAAGCAGGAACTTTAGTCTTTAAAACTTACTTGTTGAAATTCGGAGCAGATTCGCTTCTGAACAGCTCCCACTTCGAACGGTGTACAGATCTCAAAATGACTCCAATAGGGTTGCAATTTGGAGGTCAGATAGAAGAGGCAGAGACGAACAACTTTTATGAAGGAAGGATTTTGATCTGAGGTCCTGATCAAGACATTTCTGGGCGTGCAAATAGGCTGATATGCATAGGAACGAGCGTGCTGCTGTGCTGCAGGGGCAGCAAGCGTGCAACAATGTTGCAGGGGCAGTAGGAGGCACACGGGTTGCTCAAGGGCTACAGGAGCAGGGCACGGTATGGCTAGCAAGGCCTAGGAGCTTGCGGCAGTTTTTGGTGAAAGAAATTTCGGGTGTTAGGGTTTTTTTTTCTGGCTAGGGCTTGGGTTAGAGTATCGTGCTGATAACGTCTTGTAGAGAATTGGATAATTGTATTGTATTCATCTCACTATGAGGTTTATATAGGGTTACATCATATATTCAAAAGGCAATACATAATAGCTATATTAATCAATCGCACATTACAAGTATGTCAATCGCATACATTACGAGTCTGTCAATCGCATACATTAAGCAATACCTATTGCATGAATAGTCATTATCATTTACAACAAATGGAAAATTTAAGGAAAATAAAAATGCCAAAAAGAAAAAAAGAAATATTTTCATTCATGATCTACCAAGTGCTCTCTAGAAACTAAGACTGATCCACCAATCAGAAAATAAAATGGAAAGTTTAAGGAAAAGAAATATGTCAAAAATACCTTGTAGCACTCCATGTCAGCTGTAACATTTATAAGATAGTAGGGCCAATAAAATTTCCCTGCTCATAACCAGCTTGTCATGCATGAAGGAATCAGAGCAAATCAATCTCTCTGAAAACCGAGTCGGTTGCATATATAGACATTCAGAGGAAAATTATTAAATCTACAAAAAGTACTACTATATCTCGCCCATCCAGCAATAGCTTGGCACCACTTTCAACACCAGATTGGATTAGATTGCATATGCGCTCGTTGGCCTGTGAGTGAATCCCATAACATGTCATTAATAAAATCTAAAAAGCAACCATGTCACCCTGATGTTTTCAAGGACCTAATACCGCTGCTTTAACAACATGTGCTATTTTTGGCAACAGCTATGTAAATAATGGATAATATATAGAAAGACAACTTTCAATATCACTACTGTGTCTCTTGAAAAATAAAAATCATAATCTTGTCGTAAAATTGTCGTAAAATTGTCTTCAGGAAAAAAAAAATTGGAACTTCCATGCACGTACTTGCTTGCTAATCACAGGACCAAGGTCAGCGTCAGGTTCTGTTCCTGAACTTACTTTCAGTGATTTTCAGTACTCCACAAGTTTATTCTCCCTGGAAAAGAGTAATAGTTTAAATCTAGTGTCAGTTATTCATTTTGTTTTTTAAGAAATGACATTGAAATAATAATAATCTTAAGGTGGAGACTATAAGGATACAAATAAAAAATACAGATGAACATAGTAAAGTAGGTAGAAAATTCCTTTACTCTAATGTGCATAGCAAAGAATTGGATCTTAACATGTGGTTTGAGTTTTCGTTTTTCCAGAAATACAAAGGTATATTTCATACAAGAACTGTGGAAATGGTTAGTAAATATACTTTACTAAACCTATATGTTACCAGATGGGAAAATGTTGGAACTCGAAATGTACAGGAACATTGAACCAGGGAGGTCATTTTGCTTGACAAGTGAAAGGAGCTAGGCAAGACAAGTGCCATATAGAGTATCTAAAGATTGAGTAGAAGTATGAAATCTTTATAAATCTTGATTCTACAAGAAGAGTAGAACAATGTTCTTTTCATCAAAAAGTAAAATAAAGATGACATGGTAACCAATTTCAATTAGGTCTTCGGAAAACAGAGTAATGTATCCACATTTGTTTTTAGTCCTCACAAGACCCACATTTTTTTTTTCAGCAGAGCCCTTTAACTATGTAGAACATTGTGAGAGCAGCAAGTGGAAATGGTTTACTATCTTTTAGTGTCATTATCTTCTAATGCATATGAACTACCAAGCGATTTAAAGGCCAATAGAAATTTTCCTGTAGTTATGCTCTGTATGTAGGTTTAATAGCTTTTAAGTTTTAACCTTCCAAAAAAAAGAAAACGACTAATGTGCCTAAACCTTGAGAAAATGAAAAATATTCGAAAGAGTAAAACTCAAAAATACAAAAGAAACAACCAAAGAAAGTGCCATACCATATATGACTTTGAACCTCCAACGAAAACAACTGTGCTGAGTGCCATGCACCTCTGTCCTGCAACACCAAAACCAGCGGCAACTAGAGGACTCAAAGTAGCATCAGGACTTGCATCAGGCATGACAATCCCATGATTTTTTGCCCCCATATTGGACTGGAAAAAGTAGCTCATCAGGTACCTATCAGTTCACCTTCAACAGTTCCAAAAAAATGAAGGCCACTACTTTCGCTTAAGAAAGCTGACTAACCTGAACGCGTTTCCCTTTAGCTGATGCTCTTGAATATATGTGCATGCCAGCCTTTTGATGTAAAGAATATTGTGTAAGAGTACAGCTAGGAAAACTAATTAGCATGACAGGAAAAATTGCGAAAAAGAAAAACTGAGAAGATCACATGTGTTTGTCCCAGAACCATATTTATTCTATAAATGCTAAAGCAGCTATTCTGCCAAAGATAGTGATAGCATACTCACCCATCTCAAAGACTGTTGACAACAAATGTAAAAGTGGAACTTGAATCCCACACAAAAAACTTATACTCTAACTCAAGGAATATCTTCAGAAAGACAATTCAAATTGAAAATAGGTCATATTTGAAACTCAAGCTAGCTTTCATTCTTAAACTTAGACATGTTTGCATTTCTTGCTTGAATGAAAACCACTTTCACAGACAAACTATGAATCTATACTTATCCTCATTAACTTCATATGCAGGCTATTAACTCAATTGTAGATTAAACCCTAAACCAACTAGATAGACAACTAGTAGGACTATTAGGTTTATCAACATGCAAATATGCATCAACTAATGAATTAATGATACATAATACAACACAGGAACTGGAGCAAGGATGCAATCACGATGAGAATACTTACTGTATTAGAACCCACAAATGATACAGCTCTGATATCATCTGTTAGATTCAATATGAAACATAAAATTATAACTCAAGTATACTATCTCAAATGTTAGATCAATGTTATGAAATAAAATCATAAAACTGACTTGGTGGATTGCTGCCGTTATCCATTTGGTGATCTGCTGCCGTTATCTATCTGATCTTCTCCTAGATACACACCATATCTCTCTTTATTGCTTGATGGGACAAACTCAATGAGAGCATTTTTATGTTCTAGCAGGGATCAAATACAAATTCCACTTTATTTATAAAGCTATTCAACACAGCAGTTACATGGCAGTTCCTTCCATCAAGGAACTGTCAAAATAACCTCCTAATAGATTTGTCTGGATAACCACACATTTGAATTTGAACTTCTTTAACAGATATTCTAATATATAAACTTAATTCGATTACTTAATAAGTTTATATATCTTGGTTAATGTATTTACATTTGAATTCAAAATAGCTCATTTACATTAACTGATGCATACAACATATAATAGCTAGTTCATATCTATTGCTGTGCAATAGGTATGATCTTACAATCTCCCACTGAACTAGATAATGTATGATGTATACCATGTAAATAACCTATTTCTTAATTGTGTGCTTGAATTCTAAAATACTATCTGTTTTACAAAACCCTGTCAATTAAGATTTACTAAGCTGAATCATAGAAGAGAATGACAAATTAGCAAGTTGCCAGTCTTTTATAATCACATCATAGTAATCAAAATTACAAGGATTACCTCAAGTGTGATCATGCTTGTTATGTAGTAATCGACTTTCACAAGCATTGGTGATCCTGATGGAGTTATTCAAACTTCATATTTGCTTATGTGAAATCAGCAATGTCTAAATGTATATACACGCTAAATTATGCAGTATTGTATTTGAATAAAACAATTTCATTCAAAATTGTATGAATGAACTTGATAATGACTGAGATGATTAATAACAATGCATTAATAAATAGTTGCAATACCTACTAGTAACTTAGAGAAATACATAACTAACCATCAACACTGCCTAAAACTCCCATATTTTCCACATGTCTGATGAACACAGAAACCAGCAATGCTTTGGTCAATGGATCTGCAAGTTGGTCTTTTGTACCTATTTTGGTCACCTCTACTTCATTGTCTCTCACACTTTCTCTCACAGAGAAATACTTAACATCAATGTTTCTAGATCCAGAAGTCCTTTTGTTGTTCTTTGAAAAGAACACAGCAGCTGCATTGTCACAGTAAATGGTTAATGGCCTTTCAATTGAATCCACCACTTTCATTCTTGAAATAAAATTTCTCAACCACAAAGCATGTGCAGTAGCTTCAAATATTGCAATGTATTCTGCTTGAAAGGTTGAATTAGCAGTTAATGATTGCTTATTAGTCTTCCATGAGATTGCTCCGCCAGCAAACATGAAAATATATCCATATGTTGATTTCAAGTCATCCAAGTCCTGTTTGTATGAAGCATCTGTATAACATTCCACTTTCAATTCTTGATCTTCAATCCTTTTGTATACTAGCATGTGATCTCTGGTAGATTTCAAATATCTCACAACTTTCTTTCCAGCAACCCAATGTTCATGTCCAGCATTTGATTGATATCTGGACAACATATTAACAGCAAAACTTATATCTGGCCTGGTACAAACCTATGCATACATGAGACTTCCAACCAATATAGCATAAGGTACATTCTCCATGGTTTTTCTCTCTAGAACATTTTGAGGACATTGGCCTTTGTGCAGCTTATCACCTTTAGAAACAGGAGCACTTCCTGATCTGCATTTTTCTAGACCAAATCTCAGCAACATCTTATCTATGTAATTCTTTTGTGATAATCCCAGCATGCACTGATTTCTATTTCTGCTGATTTATTTTTCAAGTACATAGTAAGCTTCCCCCATATCCTTCATGTCAAAATTCTTCATCAAAAATTCTTTTGTGTCTTTCAGAAAACCAATATTGCTGTTGGTTAATAAGATATCGTCCATATATAAAATTAGAAATATGAAATGACTCCCACTAACCTTGCAGTACACACACTCATCTAATTTATTTTCTTCAAAGCCAAAATCTGAAATCACAGCAGCAAATTTTAAGTACCATTGTCTGGATGCCCACTTGAGTCCATAGATGGACTTGTTGAGTCTGCAGATTTTCTTTTCATCCTCAACGAACCCTTTTGGTTGAAGCATGCATGTAGATGTTTTCTTGCAAGTCTCCATTTAAAAATGTTGTCTTAACATCCATATGATGCAATTCTAGATTGTAATGTGCAACCAAATCCATTATAACTCTGAAGGCATCTTTAGTTGAGACTGGTGAAAAAGTCTCGTTGTAATCTATACCCTCCTTCTGATTGTATCCTTTCGCCACATGCCTAGCTTTGTATCTTTCTGAAGGAAGGGATGGATTTCAAAACTTTTTAATTAGTGTGGAATTAGTTTAACCATTAAACTACTAACTAAACATAAAACTCATTCCTTTAACCCATGATCTTGGCTTATTGTGATATGTATATAAACAAAGCATTCTTAGTAAGGAAGAACAAAGAGGGAGTTTACATTCTACTCACCCTTGGAGCGTGATCTCAATCTGATCCAAGTGAACCACCAAAGTTCCTCTCCTTGATCTCTCCTTGTGTGTGTCTCCTCCACCTTGAAGTACCTTGGATTGAGAACTCCTTCTCATGCTTGTAATCTCCTCCTTGATATTGCAACTAGAGCCACAAAAGGATGTGACCTCTAAGGATCTTCACCAAGTGAATCAAGAGATGAAGAAGATGAAAGAAAGGAAGAAGATATGCAAGTGTTCTTCCTTCCTTGTGATACCCCAACTTGTGCTTGGACAAAAGGGAGAACTCTCTCTTTTCAACTAAAAGAAGATTGTGTGAAGACACACTCAAGCTTACTTGCTTTCTTGTTATCTCACCCTTTGTCCATGCTTTCACCTTATATAATAGGAAATAACTCCAACTACTAAAAGTGAAATATTGACTTTCACAAAGCCAATATGTTGGCTGGTCTATACATGCTATTGGGCACTAAAAATGTGTCTTGAGCTTTCATTCAAGTCTCACTTAGTGAACCCCAAGTCCACACCAAAATTCGACAATCGTTTAGGCTCAATAGATTCGGTTTTACCCGAAAGACCTAATTATGTCCAAATAATAAATCTAATTAATTATTTGGTCATAACCAACTCTTGCTTAATTTTCTTCATATACAATCTCAAGAATCCACTTATATGGTGTGCGATCTCTTGGGTTCTAATTAACAAGGCAGTGAAGTTTATAGAACCATTCTATTTCAATTACAAATCAAAACTCCTTTTTGATTCTCCCTTGTTATTAGGATCATAAATGATTATTAATCCTCGGGTACTTCACAAGTCATGAGTCACGTCTTGCAACATATCATGACTACCCTAGTTAATGTAGAATAACCTATTCAATTGGAATTACAATATAATACAGTCCTTCTCTAACACGATGTTCTAAATCACATCATTGGGGTATGGAATTGATATGTCAACCCCCAAATGTGATTTCCATTCTTATGTGATTCTAAGAATGTGATTAAAAACTCCTTTTTAATCTCATTCAATGCTTTGGCCAAAGACTTTTGAATCACATCTTTGAACATACACCTTATTTACTTAAGGTTAGAGATTCCTTATTGTACACTCACATGTCTCTATGACCGAATTGATTACACCAATGAATGCATCAATCATATCCATTAAGGGACATAATATTATTTCATCATCAAGAGTTAATCCACTCACTCATAAAACAACCATGGTGTCTCAGGTCAAAAGACTAATTTGTATTATTGCAATTTAGAGTTCAAGTTTGACATGTAAGTAAAACTCCATACAAGAACTCTAACGATCGCGTTCAGTGTACTCTTTAAGATAAGAGCACCCACATACTTGTATTAGTGTCTCTACACGAATGACAAGAGACATATCATCCTCCATATTGAGCATACATAGTATGTGCTAGTGTTTCCGGATTATCAATGTCCAAATGATAATCCTATAACTAGGAACATTTTAGGATAAGAGTGTAAAAGAGTAAAGGTCTAACACATCTAACTCTTTAGATTACTTTCTCTTTAACTCATATTCCTTGGACCTTGTCCAATCAAATATCAAATATAAGCAATGAACAATAAACTTGCCTTTTTTGATTAATAATCATTACAATAATAATTACATCAAAATGATTGTTTTAGGACACAACTCCTTCACTTTCAATCTTGCCATTTGCATCTCTTTTTGTTTTATAAACCCATTTGCAGCCAATTGGTTTCAAATCTACAGTTCTATCTACTAATGTCCAAACTCCATTCTGTGACATGCTTTGAAGTTCATCTTCCATTGCTAATTTCTATTTGTGGATGTTATTAGACTGCATAGCTTCTTTGAATGAAATAGGATCATTTTCTTCCCCAAATCAAACTCAATTGCAATCAAATATAGATGATAATCACTGGATATTGTAGATTTTCTTGATCTTTCTGATCTCCTTAAGACTTCATGTGCTTCGATCTGTTGCTGGAATTTCTACATCTTCATTGTTATAATTGTCATCATTTGCATAATTTTGATTTCCAAAATTGACTGCTTGAGATTGATTTTCAACTTGTGCTGCTGGTATGAGTGCTTCACTAATCATCCGTGTTTCAGGTGGCAAAAAATTCTGGAAAAATGAATCAATCTTCCATGTTGTTATACATCTGAACAATACTGCACTCCACATTCACATCTTTATTCTGATCAAACATTTCATCATAGAAGGTTGCTCTATGTGTCTCAAAAATTCTGTTGATCCTTAAACGATAGTAAAATTTGAATCCTTTTGACTTCTCTGAATAACCAATAAAATATGAACTTATTGAATTTTAGTCAAACTTGTCATTTGATAGGAGCATTTTAATGCGATGTTTTAATAGTTATTTCCTCATATTTTACTTAGTTATTTCCTTAAATAAATAAATTTTAATTTAGTTTTTATTTTCTAGGTACATTGGAATAAATGACAAGGCAATGAGCTGAAATGAAGAAATGGAGTTTTCCTGGTCCAACTAGGAATCCCAGTCAACGCAAGAATCCTGATGAGGCTAGGAAACCTGAAGGCATTAGGAGACCACATGGCTTGAAGATGACGTGGGAGATATTATGGGAGATTAAATCTGATTTTTGCATGGGAAATGATGGAGATAATGTGAAAATCAAGGAGATTAAGTTGAGAAAATCGTGGGAGAGTTTCATGGGATTGTGCAACAAGAAAAGGCTCATAAAAAGTCCAGATTCGTTCCTTAATTCCCTCAAGATATGTTAGCTGAAATTAGAGAATAAAATCTGCAGTATTAATGTGAAAATCAAGAGAAAATCAAGGGGAGGATGTTAAGGATAAAGTCATGGAGAGATTTAAGGGAGAAAAGGTCCAAAATGAGTCCGGATACATTGTCTAGGTTCATGCTTAGATATTTGGCCGAAAATTAAGAGAAAAATCAGATAAAATCTTTGGGAAATCAGCAATAATATATTTGGAAAGATTATGGAATTATTTTGGAGCTTTTTGATTGGTTGAGTGACATGGCAAAGCTGACGTGGCATTAATTCATTGGTTGGAGCTGTGTGGTGCAACCAGAAAATTCCTTAGAAATTAAATTCATGAAGCCTTGCCTTCCCCTATATATACCGTCCTCTCTAGACATTTTAGACACACCACCATCACACCAAACACACCACAACCACAAACACCTCTCTCCCTCAGTAAATAAACATCAGAAAAATTCTCTCCATTCTCTAGTCTTCAGAAGCTCTGCGTCTCAACCAAGGAGGAGAAGAAGTCATGCAATACATCAACATCCTATCTGCCATCCACCCTTGGGTCATCCCTAGAAGGTTGCTTGCTTTCAAGGATCTTCGAGTTCTTCGTCTCAAGGCCATGTCATCCATCTTTCACGGTGTATTTCATACTTTCTTCTGTTTTCCTTTGTTTGATTCGTAGAGTTATGAATTCTAGTTAACATGACGTTTGATTCGTAGAGTTATGAATTCTAGTTAACATGACGTTAAGGGCAAAGTTTAAAGCCTGTTTATATGTTTTGAAATAAAATTGTGATTTCTTTATGTTGATTTATATGTTGCTTATGTGAGATTGCTTGATTGATTTTGTTTTACAGAAAACTTTTATATGTATGTGTTCTTTGGTGGCCAACTTAGGATATATGCATGTAATTAGAGCTAGATTTAAGTAGTAAAGGTTTTGGACAAAAGTCGAAATCAATTAAGGAGGATTGTAAATAGGTAAACTTATTCATAACTAGGTTGTGCACTTTGGTTGACATCCTTTCTTTGTTCTTAATGCGTTGAATGTGTTATTGATTAGCTAGCTTTCCAGACTATGATTGCATGTTCAATAGGATTGATTTAGGTGCTTTCACTTAGATTAATTATTCAAGGAAAGTAAAAATGGGAAATCGTTTGCTTTCTAACGTTTCACATGGTCAACTTCTTTCTCATGACATAGAAGATCAACTATAGGAATTGTGATTGGATTTCATTCATATGATTGTGGATTTAATCTTTGTTCCTAGCGTTCCACCCTTGTATATATGTTTTTACTTTTATTTTATTTATTTTAATTTTCAATTTTATAATTCTAAAACCCCCCTTATTTGTGTTTACTTGTATATATTTCTTTCTTTGTTTTATTTTTGTAAATAATAATTTTTACTTTTATTAATTCGTTATTTGTTTTTGCAATTACAAGTGTACCCTCAATCCCCGGCTGAAACAATCCCTACTTACCATATACTAACGATGACATTTTCAGGGTTAAATTATGCGCTTCCCTTTAGCGTATCAATTTTTGGCGCCGTTGCCGAGGATTGAAAAATCACTTGTTTTTGTTTATTATTGTTGTATATAAACTGTTTGAAAACTTAGTATAAATTAACTAGGTTGTTTTTTTTTATATTGTTGAATATGAGTTTTAATTGTAAGTTGTAAATTGAATGGAATAGGTGAAGTCTCGTTTGTTAATATTGGTACCTAGCTCAGGTCCCTTAAGGTTGAGGGCGGCCTTTATTAATGTAAGACCTCGGAAATTTGTTATTAATTCCAAAATGTTTCCTGGGATTAATAAAGTGTTCATTTGTACGATTTCGTGGTTCGAGGGTAGAGTGGAATTATTTTCAGGCGAATAATTATTCGAAGTGCACTTTTTAGGGGGTTACGAAGTTTGACTTTTTATACGTTTAGATTCTGTGAGAACTTCCTTCACGAAAGTTGTAGAGCGCGTCGATACGAGTTCATGGACATGTGGAATGCGGAAATCGGAGTTCATATGAAGAAGTTATGGCCATCGGAAAAATTTTCCATTTTGGTATATATGGGATTTTTCAGAAAATTAATCAGAAAATCTGAAGTTTCCAAAAAGGGAAACTTTTCTCTCTCTTCGGTCCCGAGCTCAGTTTGGCCTTCTCACCTTCGCCGGCTGATTTCTTCCTCGTCCGACCACCTTTTGCTTCGATTCCAAAGGGACTCCTGCTCTCCTCAATCTCCTCTACACGTCTGTGGTGGTGATTCATCATGGGAAACACCGTAGACGACGCTACAAGGCCGAGAAGTTGCACGGTGGAGCTGCAAATCGCCTCAAATAGAAGCTACACCCAAGCTCCGGCCACTATAGCTCGAGTTCTTTGGGGGCTTTTCTAGCCCAGAGGAAGTAGAAGCTACACCCAAGAAGGCTTGCAGCGATTTGATCTGTGGTGATCGAATTTTCAAGATTGGGAATCTAGGGTTCATCGGTTTTCAAAACTTGCGAGGTAAATTCCGGCCAAATGGCTTTCATTCTGACTTTGTGCTAGTTATGAATGTTTCAATTGGAGTTGAGATGAAGAACTTTGGTCTTGGAAGTTTTGTCAAATTCTGACTTTGGGCCTGTGGTGGTGCCGCCACTGTGGTGGTTTTTTCCGACAGTTTCCGGCCACCTCATGGACAGTTTATGTTCCTGATTTCGATCTACTCGTCGATACGAGCATTTCGATATATAGTTTGTAATTTTTGGAGATCGTATGACCATGTTAGGGTTGTAGGGTTTTCGATTCGTTTCGGTTTTGGATCTGTGAGGATTCGGCCGTTCGATCGACTTGTAGTTTTGATTTATTGATCGTAGAAGTGTTCCGAAGATGTTGGATGGTCTTGGATGAGGATCCGACTGTTGGATCGTCGTATAATTGTGTTTTGTGAATTGTGTGCTTTGTGTTGTATTGAGTGTGACCTTGATGTGATTAAGTGATTGACGGAATTGTGTGAGCGGAGTTTGGATGATTTTGTGCTTGTCTTGGTTTGTGTGAAGACGCAGCAGGATTTGGAGGT
>LYNE01000243.1:135288-153536 GCA_001662545.1 Rosa x damascena
GATTTAAAACATAGTACAAGTGAACTAATACCATGAGAATAACATCCTTCAAGTTCCCTAGGAAAAAAATTCTTGTTCCACAAATAACATCAACAAGCAGAAACAACACCTGTTATGTTAAAAACCTATAATAATTTATACACCAACATCAGGAAGCATATTGAATCTCTCTCATGTTTACTCTTCCTTTATGATTTTATAACAGTGTTTTATGTACGTATTTTATTTTTATGTGTAAGGCTTACGCCTTTGTGAAAACGCTTTGAGTCACGCCTTAGCATTTTAAAACATTGCTACTAACTATAGTTTTTTATTTTAATTTCACTTATCTATATGTTGCATAGTAAAATTAAAATAAAATGAACCCCCGCCTAAGGCCCCCCAAAATCTATAAACAACAGCATAATAGTTTTAACTTTTGAATTAAGCTTTTTATTATATTTTGTCAAAACACTTTTTAGTTTTTACTAAGTTAAGCAGCTTTTTACACAACATAAGCTATACTAAGTTGGGCCATAGACAGTCTAGCTCTAGATATAGTGTATACTTTGTTTATGAGAAGAATATATAACGACATTAGAGCAAGTCCACAAGTGTTTTAGCACGGTTGCCACATAAACCTACCACAAAATTTCAAAATTAAAATGACATTAATAAGCCATCATTCTCCCCGACCCATTTCTTCCTTATTTGCATAATCTATTCTAGTTTTGAATAATTAATTATAATGCAAAAATAAATTTTTTGGCCCTAACCCTGACATTGATCTAGCAGATGAAAGCAACCATCAAAAAGTGAGTCAACAATGTTTCACGCCTTTACCCAATATTCATAACTTTGCCTTAATGGGTGAAGTTGCTCTTAGTGAATGATGAAATGAAGCAATGCTCTAAATCCTACTTCATTATTCCTACGGACAAGCTAAAACGAGTGTCAGATACTTTGTGCTCATGTTGCTTTATCACATGCACAATTGACTCTTTTTATTTGAGAGTTTTACATGTCAATTTGGGCTGGTGGTTTAAGGTGTTAAAATAATATCTTAAAATTGATTTCTATATTGTTTTTGGAGATTGAAGTTGAGATTCAAAATCGATTATATTGTTTTGAAGAGCGTTTGAGGTTCTGTAACATTTTGAATCTTGAGTGACTTTTAAATTTTTTGGTCTACGGATGGAGGGTCACAGTAGTGATCGAGGGTGGGTTATTGGAACCATGCCTTTGGCCAGGGTATGGTTACGATTCAATTAGAGCACTAGTTTGTCTGCCATTGTATGTCATGGGGGTAACAAGCAGGTTACTTGCGACTCATTAGTATGTGTTTTTAAAAGAGAGTTTGGGGTGTATTCTTTCTTTTAATTGTTCGAGGAGGGACTTGATTTCATATTTAAATTGTGAGTTACAGTAATAAGATTTTGTCAATTTAGTGACGTATGTTATCCTTAAGAGGTAAGGATGTCGAGTTTTGAAAATGAATCATTTTTGTGATCGTTTTAATGGAGTTGAAAGGGTGGTTTCTTAGTTTTAGCATGAGTTGTTTGATTTTATTATTGATTTTTATTTTTTTTTAAATTGTGTGATTTTAATGTAATCTTCTTAACTAAACCATATGCAGCAGTTGCTATGATTTGAATTGTGTGATTTTAGGTAATCTCCTGAACTAATTTTCTATGCAGGGATTACTGGTTTTTACCTTGTGTTATTGTAAGTTCATTGGTATATTGTGGAGTTAAATATTGTTGCTTTAATTTATTCATAAGTTGAGGAAATTATAAGCATGTGTGTTTTGAGTCATTTTAGTTGAGTTTTACTCATATGAGTTTAAAAAGATTATCGGGTTTGTTGTTACAACCCAATGAACTATTTCATGGTGTAAAGGTTATTCCTGCAAGTCAAGGAAACCAGGGTTGAGATCGCAGCTCGTTGTTGCAACAGCGTTAGGTATAGAACCTATTTTGTGTATCTACTGCTATTTGTAGGTATGCTCCTTATGAGCATTTACATTTACTTTGATGTTTTTGAGTTTATGTAAACACTTGGTAATGTAATATCTGACTCTAAAGAATGAATTGCTATTGGTATTTATGGGCTTGGTTTGTTTTGTTGCATAGATTAAATGAAAAATTTTTCTATGTATTTTTGGGCAAATGGTTGAGTTATCGTGTTTCGGATTTTGAATTTCTTTATTCAAAATTCGGGGCATGACAGTTTGGTATCAGAGTGTAAGGTATATATTTAGTGATAATCAGTACTACTCAAATAAGAACCCATCTGCAGCAGATCCCCATCATATACTCTTCAGTATTGATATAGTCATTGTGTATGTGGGAGTGTTAGGTGTCGTCTAGAATGTTAAGTCATCAAAGCATAGCTCGGCTTTGTAGATGAAGTGTAGGAGCTTTGTGTAGCTTCTTTTGAGTTTCAGTCTTTTGAGGAATGTGAACCTCTAGATTGAACTCTTGTTAGACTTAGAAGATTTTGATTGCGGATGTGTGGATTCCTTGTATTAGTGTCTCAGTTAATACAGCCTTTATATTTGACTTATACTTGTGTTTAAGTTTTATACATGTATTAACACTACTAGAATTTTGTTCATAGACATCGGTTCTGGACCGATGTTAAACTAATTTTCGACCGATGTCTTAGTGGGTGTAGAGAAAAGTATAGACATCAGTATAAGCGCGTTTTCAACCGATCTCCCAGACAACAACCAACATCGATTCTAAAAAACAAATCGATGTATAATCGTTATAATCATCATATTTTTGTATGTTAGGTATGTCTAATTCTTCATATTTTCACATTTTATGCTTAAAAAAGTATATGTCGAACAACACCTACTTGAACATTTGCATCGATTTCTATTTCAGAAGCGATGTCCAGTACACTTGTAGACATCAGTTCCCATGAGTATTGTTTGTTTGTGGCCATTTTTACATGTAGGTTGCCACATTATTTTCCTATGAACGATGTCTGTATCTTTATTCTACATCGTTTTTTTATTCAAAAATGATGTTCACCTTTTGACCACACATCGGTTTGCTCCATGGTAGGTGATTTGTATGTTCATAATAGATTACGGTTTGGTGATTAGAAATCGATGTGCAGTAGTTTTGATTACATCGGTTTTGAGTTACAATTCGATATATTGATAATCATAGGACATCGATTTCATTTTTGATACTGATTTCTAATCTCTCAACTGACTTCGTTTTCCTTGACATTACTGTTTTATTATGCTTTAATATACTTCACTTCATTTTGACAAGCATGATGTGAAAAGTTTGTATTTAGCTATTGCTGGGAAAAAAATTACATTTCTCATCATCCAAAATAAGGGGCTTTCCATTAATTTTCTTTCCAAATTCATGATTCAACATAATTCACAAATAAACCCCTAAACTTACAAAAGCTAGCTTGGAAACATATGAGCAACAATGTACAAAAGTTCCACACCAAGTTTTGCTTCAAAGCCAAAACTAGCTAGCCTTACTCAAAAAACATCTTGGCAGTCACATTCCTACATCAAACTCTGTATATAATCAGCCACTTCAATGCGCACCTCGTCAATTTGATCAAGGGATGTGACACCATTGATAGGCTCAGAAAACTCTATTACAAGTTCATCTGCAACCTAGAATACTCTAAACTCTTAGACTTACAATAAGATTTCAATGAGAACTTGTATAATCTGAAAAATTGAATGGCTGTAACTGAGCTAATGGCACTTGCATGCCAATAATTCAACTCCTCAAAGGATTGACCATGAAATGAAGGTATATTATAAGTTATAACTTCCAACAGCTTATCAGTTAATAATAGGCAGCAGACAACTTAACACTTAAACAACTGGTTATCTTTTGAAAATGACTGTTCATGCACAAAGGGACACAAAACTTGGATAAGATGAGTTTTTGTATCCTTAAAACAATTGATGTACCTTGACAAAAAGACCGTCAGTTTTCTGTATTATATTTGCTTTATGTATTGCAGAAGGTACTCACAAGGAATCAAATAATCAAATTGTGAATAGTAAAATGCTAAACAACAAAAATACCCAATCAGGGAAAAAATAATCTAATATCCAATAAAGAATCTAAATTCAAAACCCTAGATTCAAGTTCATTGAGTGCGAGTGAGTGTATATAACTAATTATACACAGATGCATACACAAACATACAATCATACACAACTCCGATGCAAAATAAACCAGTCATAAATGGAAATTGAAGAGCATAAAGTGAATAAGGATCAAAGAGGGACCTATTTGACAGACTCGATGATCTCAGGGCTGATAGCATCGCCAGGGAAGAGGGTGGCAGTGTGTGTGTGTGTGCGCGCGCGATACAAGTGAATCAAAGAAAGCCAACCAAAGTGAATTCATCATTATTGATTAGCTTTTATGACACCAATCCAGTTATATCTATAGGAAGCCAACCAATTGTATCTTGTCTAAAAGCCTTGTGATATTTGTATAGCATTTTACAGAAGCAGAACCAAATTTCACAAAGTGATACTTATGATAACAACAATTGAAAAGACAAAAGGACAAGCAAGTGTTGTAACTTCTACGAATAAGACTATAGTATAATATGAACCAGTAAAATGTCCAGGTATAACTTACCTCCCTGGGATCTTAAATGTGGCTCCATTAGTCAAGGTACCAACTGCAATGTGACCCATCTGGACAAGAAGAATATGGTAAATTAGTGAAATCAAAGTTTACAACGAAATCTAGCGAAGATTAATAACTTAGATTATTAACTTACTTTATCAATAATTGCCATTGACATGACGTCATGGTTGTGAAGACCAATATGAGAACTGGATCTAATATTGCCTACTGGAGTGGTATTTGAACATGTCTCATCATAAAGGCCTACAGAGTCCTTTGCATGGTAAGGGCTACATCCACCTTTAGGTAGAACATCTGAGTTCCTCACAAGTTAGGTTGGCAGTGATTTTCTTTCCATTTAATCCACTTCTCCATCGACTCTGATGAACTAAGTTTTGTTGGTCCTGGAAGACCCATTGAAATAGCAAACACTGAGGCTTTCTCTCCAACTAGCAGAGTGTGTTCGGTATGTTGCAAAGCTAACCTAGCAGCTTTGATTACATCTTTGACGTACCTCATGGCAGCAACAGCTCCAACCTTCATCGTCACCTATGGATATGCGAATACTGCTTACCCCATCCATGACCAGAGCATCGATTGTCGTCACTCCATTCTCATCTGCACTCCCACCGGGCCCAACTGTTCCAATAATAGCATTAGTAAAAAACTACCAATCCTAGCTATGAATGCCATCAACATGCTTAGCAAAATTTCATTTGACAAATCCCAATATTAATATACACTTCATGTTCGAGCTAGGATTTCACCATTAGGAATTCACATGTTTGTTATACAAATGCAATACCATTTGATGTTCCACTGCCTAGACGAAGAACACTGAAATAAAAGTACTCCTGGTTTCCATCCAAGACTAACATCCAAAACTAATGTTGGTAACTAACTGAATCATAAATCTCATTACCAATTAGAGAAGCAACAATTCCTCTTCTACTACACACAAAAAGTGACTACCTATTCAATAGATAAAAAACTAAACTCAGTATTTACCATTGAATACTAATCAAATCGTTCCCATGAGTACAGAAAAACTAATGACATTTTTCTCAACTCAAGTGAATCAAAGATTGAAGCTTTCACCTGGACCATCACATCTGAGTTCCTCACAAGCCGAACAGCCGTCAATTAACAACTGCATCAACTATTGAGAACCCATTATCCACAGCCCTCCAATCAGCTCTGACTTCTGAGGTTCAAACTGTAATAGGATTCTGCCAAGAAATGGCGCTTTAGCTTAAACCTGTTTTCTTTCAAGACACAAAAATTTAGCATAAACCGGTCTATAAAACAATCTACAATACTTGAACAGATTGAAGACATTATTCTTGTACAACAATCAACAGCTTTTCTAGTGGTTATAGTTATATATTCAAAGCAAGAGTAAAACAGTAAACCAATTGCTAAGACCCTTTAAGAGAAGATAAGAAACTTTGTTTTACAATTTTGACTCAAAACACTTGGGGCAAGAATGTTTTACAAATCAGCTTTTCCATAATAGAAATCCATTTCAGTCCAACAAGTAGCCCTTTGAATGAAATCCTTGAATGTGTCACAAATAGAAATAAGATGTATTAAATCCATATGTGAAAAACCCAAATTGGCAAACATGCAAATGAGCTTGTACATTAAAATAATAGCAGATTTTCGTAGGCATAGTTAAACTTTTGACAAGGCATAACTTTAGGTCTGAAAACCATGATTAAGATTAGTTGAATAAAGGAATTAATTTCTCAAAGCTAATATTGCTCAGAATTCTGCAGTACCGTATCTAGTGCTACTCAAAGGTTTTAGGCAACTAAACATGGACATTAAGCTTCATTTCTAGCTTAACAAGGAAACGAGCTCCTTGTTCATAAGCTCCCTTACTCTCTCACAACCCAGAAACAGAGACCATATGACTTTGTAGTATAACAATATTTTGTGGAATCAGGAAGGATGATAATGTTGAGAAGAATTTGAATGAAGCTAAAAACAAGATGGATAGGAAGAAACAAACCCTTTGCACCAACTTAAACACCACTATCAATGCATTTAAGCAAGTTATGCACTTCTCCTTCTCTGGCAAAGGCATGTATAGCATCCATCTTGCTGCAAAGTAAACAACTTCACCTTAGCATGACCTTAATTTTATTTTATTTTTTCTTTTGACAAAACAGTATTAGCCCATGCCAAGGAATTATAAAATATGACAAAGATTAGCTCATTGACTTCAGATGACTTGAAGCACTATGAAAGACAAAATTTATATAACTAAACACTTAGACACCAGATAACTAGAACTCTTAGTTCTACAAGATATTATACACAAAGAGCAAGATCAGATCGTGTATAAAACTTCACATAATTAGTACCAAGTACTCTATCGGCCTTCCAATTGTGCAACTTATAGTTTTCACAGACAAGACACAAGACCACCACAATCACTATTCCAAGATACAAGTAATCTCCACTTCTAGTTCGCAAACTGAGCTGATAAATTAAACAACAAAAAAGCTAACTCAAGCATACAAAAAATGCTGAACATGATTATGACAGTTTCAGCAGAACTTAAAGCATCAAAAACCATGTAGATATAACAATGAACTCCTAATATATCAAACCTCCCATAGTTAGCAGTAGTGAAGAAGCTTACAAATCATTTTCAGATCCCTCCTCATAAACAAAAGTGCTGAAAACCGGTCCCATTGATCTTTTTGAATCATTACCAATCGAGCTACCATCTCCACCTTTGCTCTTCTAGCAATACAAAACAAACAATCCGACAAGAAAACCAAACAGAAACTAAGTAACTACACCACTGTACTAATACAGAGAAACATCGAAAACAACAAAGACTAGCGAGACCACTCACCACAATCAAACCATCAGTCCAAGTAGGATCGATATAGCTCACTAACAATATCAATGTACTTCTGCCATGATTGCCAAATCCTCAATCACCAAATCGCCAAGAAAGACATTTCAACCTCCAGACCGTCCAATCTCAAAGCATAACAAAATCAACAGTACGTTCAAACTCAAGGTAACCATACAAATAATAGAATAAAGCAATTAAAACCAAAATTGCATAGCTCACAATTTCAATTGGTACAAAGATTGGAAGGAAGCAAGAGAGAACATACCCAAGCTGGACTTGACTTTCTCCACAAATTCACTGTTCATGAAGCCACCCACAAACACTATCGGGGGCTTCTTAAACTCCAAAGAAAAAAACTTCAACAATAGCCCACAAATCCATACAATAATTTTCGCCCAAATGAAAACAATAGCCCACAAAAACAATCATACGTACAGATCTGGCGTATAGAGAACATACCCAAGCTGGACTTTGTCTCCGACCGGCATCGTAATTGAATCCTTCCTCCCAAACTCCAAGCTTCGATTCGAGAGAGTAAGACGGAACAGCGCCATTTAGAACAGCCTGGATGATTTCCTCTCCTCCTTGGAGCAAAATGCGGGGTCGGAGTCAACGAATTTGGTGAGGCGCGTGAGATGAAGGACTGGACGAAGTCGATGCCGAAGAAGCCAAGGAGGCGATGAGTTTGAGTGAGGAAGAGGAGGAGCAGGAGGAGGAGCTCGAGCTTGAGAGGAAGAGGAGCTCGAGTCTAGGTTCAGAATGGAGGTCGAGAGTGGAGACTGAGCTTAGGGTTTCTGTTTCAGTTTTGGTCGAGAGTCGAGGGTGCCTTTTTCTCTTAAGTGTGAAAGTTTTAAGTTTTAGTACCCGCTTCTTATAATTCACTTAAACACTTAGCGCTATCAGAAAAATGAGGTTCCCGAAAATTTTAAAACGAAACTTTTAACACTGGTCATTTTAAGCACCGATGTTAATGATATACATTTAAATCGGTTTTTTTCTAAAACAATGTTAGATGACTTTTTTACATCGTGTGCAAGTTCGACCGATTTAAATGATGTGATGTCTATGAACAAAATTCTAGTAGTGTAACCAAGCATGCTATGCTACTTAGGTGATGGATCCTCCGAGAGGCAAGGCTAAGGGCCGAGGTAGACCCTGAGGAGGGGGTAGAGTGATAGGAGCATATTAATGTGAAGTTTTAAAAGTTAACTCCTCATATTTGGCTTAGTTATTTCCCTTACTTAATCATTTTAATTTAGTTTCTATTTTCTAGGTACATTGGAATAAATGACAAGGACATGAGCTTAAAGGCACATGAAAAAGATGTGAGACGTTGTAAATGACAAGTAGAAGGCACAAGGGATGCAAAAATGAGCTGAAATGAAGAAATGGAGTATTCCTAGTCCAACCAGGAATTCCTAGTCCGACTAGGAATCCCAGTCAAAGTAGGAATCTTGGGTCAACTAGGAAACATGCTCGAAGAAATGAAGAAAAATGGTGAAAATGCAGAGTCCTAGTTGGACTAGGAAACCTACTCCTGCCAAGAAAATGAATCTTAATAACACAAGGAGTCACAGTTGAACTAGGAAAGCAAAAGAAGATTCTAGAAGGTTCAAGAACATTTCATGTGAAGAGTCCTTGTTTGACTAGGAGTCCTGAAGACATAAGGAGTTCTAATAGGGTTAGGAAACCTGAGAGCACTACGAGAAAAGAAGCATGAAAGGCCAAATCAGGAAATCTGCCTGTACAAGTCAGTCAATTTCGACAGAGCATTAAGAGAACCTCAGAAAGAACTAGATGATGATCTTTATATTGATGGAAAGCCTTGAATGTCTAGTTTCCAGGGATTTTTACGGCTTATCAATATCATTTTTCTAGAAGAAGTTATGGCCGATTTGGTACAAGAAGGTCAAGCTGCGAGTGAGTCGGACTTTTGACGGAGATTTTTGTTTTGAGGCCCAAATCATATCGGGAAGCCCATGGCCGAATTTATGCTTCATATTTCAGATAATATTGTACATGTGATGTCTTAGAGGCTTCCAGAAGGGTTTGGCATCATCCTTGGAGGGTCTGAAGGGATTACAACATGCATGAAGAAAGGATGGAAACAAGTCCAGATACGTTGCTTGTTGCTCACACCCCTATTTGGATGAATTTTAGAAGATAAAATCAGAAAATATTCATTTAAATTCAGCAAATATTATCTCCCTAGAATCAAGGTGCAATTTTAAAGGCTTCTCATTGGTTGGATGACACAAGAATGCTAACGTGGATCTATCTGATTGGTTGGAGCTGTGTGGACCAATTAAATAATTCCTGTAAATTAAAAGAAGAATCCAGAAGGCTTGGACATCCCCTATATATAGATGCACCGGAGACGTCTCATTCACCAATTCTTTCATTATTTTCACACACCAAAAATCAGTTCCATTCTCTAGTCCTCTAGTTCTGCGTCTTCAAGCAAAGAGGAGAAGAAGCCATGCAATACATCAAGATCGTAGCCGCCATCCACCCTTGTGTCGTCCCTAGAAGATTGCTTGCTTTCAAGGATCTTCAAGTTCTTCATTTCAAGGCTTTGTCATTCATCTTTCACGGTGTATTTCATCTTTTTCTTTTGTTTTCTTTGTTTGATTTCGTAAAACTATGAATTCTAGTTAACATGATGTTAAGGGCAAAGTTTAAAGCCCGTTTATATGTTTGAATAAAAGTTGTGATTTCTTTATAATTGGTTTCTATGTTGCTTATGTGAGATTACTTAATTGATTTTGTTTTACAAAAAACTTTTATATGTTTATGTTCTTTGGTGGCCAACTTAGGATATATGCATGTAATTGGAGCTAGATTTAGGTAAACAATTCACCTAATAGTTTTGTGAACCTATTTCAAAAGTAGTGAAGGCTTTGGACAAAGGTCGAAATCAATTAAGGAGGATTACAAATAGATAAGCTTTCTTATACTAGGTTGTGCAGTTTGGTTGACATATTTTCTTTGTTTTTCATGTGTTGAATGTATTTTTGATTAGCAAGCTTTCTAGACTATGATTGCATGTTCAATAGGTTTAATTTAGGTGCTTTCACTTAGATTAAATATTCAAGAAAAGTAAAATATGGGAAATCGTTTGCTTGTTAATGTTTCACATGGTCAACTTCTTTCTCATGACATAGAAAATCAACTATAGGAATTGTAATTGGATTTCATTCATATGATTGTGGTTTTGATCTTTGTTCCTTGCGTTCCACCCTTGTATAAGTGTTCTTACATTTTATTTATTTTATTTATTTTAATTTTTGATTTCAGAATCCTAAAACCCCCTATTTTTGATTTCTTGTTTCTTTTGTATATAATTTGTAATTAATACTTTATACATATTTTAAATCTTTATTTGTTTATGCAATTACATGTGTACCCTCAATCCCTGGCTTGAACGATCCCTACTTATTCTATACTAACAACTACATTTTGCAGGGTTAAATTGTGTGCAAAGCTAGAGGTGGAGGTAGGGTCCCTCCTATGGAGGAGTTCTATGAGGAGGAGGAGGCGGAGGTACCGCATGTTGTGCAGCATGTTCCTCCTGTTGTTGAGGTGGTTAATGCCACCGCCTGTGTAGGCTGGCTAGAGAGGTAACTAGACTGGGAGCGGTTGTAAGACCCCGGAAATTCGTTATTAATTCCTAAATGTTTCCTGGAATTAATAAAGTGTTTGTTAGTACAACTTCTTGGTTCGAGGGTGGAGCAGAAGCGTTTCGAACTTTTATTCGCTCGAAATGTTTCGATTCAAGAGTTGACTTTTTGTACGTTTTGATTTTTTGAAAACTTCCTTCACAAGTTCATGGACATGCATAACGCGGAAATCGGAGTTCGTATGAAGAAGTTATGGCCATTGGAAAAAGTATCCATTTTGGTATATATGGGAATTTTCCGGAAATTATTTCAGAAATTCCAACTTTCCATTTCCGTAAACTTTTCTCTCTCCTCTCTCCCAACCCCGGTTTCGCCCTCTCCATTCGCCGACCGATTTCTTCACTGTCCGGCCACCAATTGAAGAGATTCTTTAGGGGTTTTTGCTCGCCTTGCTCTCCTCTAGAGGTCTGTGGAAGCCATCGAGCATGGGTCGAGCTGTGGTGGGTGCTGCAAAGCAGAGAAGTGGGCGGCGGCGCTGTGTCGAGCCCAGATCGGAACTTCCGATTTCGGCCACCATAGCCGGTGTTTCTTGAGGGCTTTTGGAGCCCAGAGGACGTAGATGCTTCTCTCCAAGGTGGCTTGCAACGATTCAAAGTGTGGAGGTCGAATTTTGAAGATTGTGATTCTAGGGTTCTTCGAATTTCTGAGCTTTCGAGGTAAATACCGGCCATATAGCTTCGATTCAGACTTTGTGCTAGTTATGAAAGTTGTAATTAGAGTTGAGATGAAGAACTTTGGTGTTGGAAGTTTTGCCAAATTTTGACTTTGGGCCGGCGGCCGTGCCGCCACTGTGGTGGTGTTTTTCGGCAGTTTTCGGCCACATCAGGGATAGTTTCTGTTCCTGATTTCGATGTACTCATTGGTACGAGCATTTCGATATACAATACATAATTTTTGGAGATCGTATGAGCATGTTAAGATTTTTGTGATTTCGATAGTTTCGGTTATCGATCTGTGAGGATTCGGCCGTTCTATCGACTTGTAGTTTTGATTTATTGATCGTAGAAGTGTTCCGAAGACATTGGATGGTCTCGGATGAGGATCTAACTGTTGGATCATCGTATAATTGTGTTTTGTGAATTGTGTGCTTTGTGTTGTATTGAGTGTGACTTTAATGTGATTAGGTGATTGACAAAATTGTGTGAGCGGAGTTTGGACGATTTGGTGCTTGTCTTGGTTTTGTGTGAAGACGCAGCATGATATGGAGGTGAGTAAATCTCACGTAGTTCATTTACGAACCGAGTTATTTAATTGTTGGAATTGATTGATAATTGTAAATCGTTTTTGAAAATAAAGATTTGTTTGAAATAACACTAGTACAAAAATTGAATCAGACGACACATTACAGTTTTCTGCCATCTGATTGATTTTTTTTTTTTGGACATCGTTTTTGTAAAACCTGTCGTTTGATATGAAATTATGAATCAATTCAGACAACGTTTCAGGACAGAACTGCTGTATGACCCTAAAAAAATTGAGCAGCAACTTTCCCACCATGTCAGTGGTGCCAAATCCCATCTCAAAGTCCAGAATTTTGCCCAACAGGTTCTAATCATACAACGAGAAACAATAAAATTGTGGTCTGATTAATACGTTTGACAGAAATGAGGGAGATTTCCACCACGATGTTTCCTTCAGCTCCCCAAAGGGGGAAGCCAAATTAATAGGAGACTAATCCTAAATTTAGATGGTTGCATTCATACCACATTCTTAGACAAATCTATTGTGTGAGTCCTTGTCTATATTGATAGGGCCTCATCACAAACCCGGTTGAAACCCTACACTTAAGCAAAAAAAAGAGAGGAAAAAAGAACTAAAGTAACTAGACTGACACAAATACCGAAACCTTCTCTCTCTCTCTAGACAGACCCAAAGCCGGCCAAAGCCCTTTCTCGACTAGCCTCACTCTCAATAGACGACCCAAAACCAAAACCCTAGCTAGCTCACTCTCTCGCCAAAATCTCACTCTCCCAAACCAATCTCATCTCTCCGAGTGTGATGGTAGACCGCGAACGGGATTGAGGCGGTGAACTGAGATCAATTTTATTCAGCTCAACCCGATTCCCTTGGAGCGAAGCTGTTGGAGAAATCTGCTAAGACTTAGAACCCGGAGCGAAAACTCAGAATTCGAAGGTTTCTGGGTAAGCAGGTATTAAGGCTTTGCAGTCGATCAATTTCTGTTTGCTTGATAAATTGATATGTTAGGTTATGAGGAAATTAGATAGTTGCTTGTCAGCTTGTTTACGTTTTCATGGTGTTCTTCTCTCTTATTTGTGATTCTTCGTCGCCATTCTCTTCTGGATTGTTCAAGTTCCTGAATTTCCTCATCTGGGTCTCATTCAATTTTTTCTGTTCTTCAATCTTCTGAGCCGGTAAGTTTTCTCTCAGCTTCCTTGATTTTTCCACGTTTTCTCATCTGGGTCTCCTTGTTTTCTCAGTTTCAAGTTTTCTGGGATTCAAAGTTGGGGGCTTTTTCCTCAATTGCTTGTTTCAGTGACACAAAGTTGGTTAATTCTTCCATTTTTTGGCCTCTTTTGTTTTGGGTTTTGGATCTTGTTGCTACTGCATGCTGGGTTTCTAGAGAGATTTTGGTTCTGGGAGTTGATCATTCTCAGTAGATTTGGTTTTTCTTCCTTGAATGTTAGCTACTAGGTGGATTAATAGAGTTGGAATTTTTGATCAGGAAGTTGGAAATTGAGGCCTGTCTCAGTGTTGTAAACTAGGGGATGTGATGGTTTTTGGGCTTTTAAGTTTTGTGTGAGGAGCTTGAGCTTCTTTGCTGTTGCCAACTCTGTTGGTGGTCTTCAGGGAAACAATGTTTCATGCTAAGGGAACTTGTAGTGTTCTTCTTCCTTGAATGTTATTAGAAGCACATTTTTGTTCTCAACTTATTAAGTGAATTGGATGTTTTAGTTTAGTTTCTAATTTTACAATGTCTTGACTCTTTGAATGTAGGTTCAAACTCTGACTAACCGCAAAGAGAAGTTCCGTAAATTGCTTGAATCGTATAAGCCGAGTCTTGTATACTTGCAAGGAGAGCAGCTTGAAAATGATGAAGTTGGTTCTTTTGCCTGGAGAGATGCTGATTTGCCAACTGCTGAATCTATATCCGACATCATTCCACATTGCCTACAACTGTAAGTATTAATTATTATTATTATTATTTTATCTTGAGAGAAAATTTATAGTGAGGTTTATTGTTTAGAACATATGCATGAATAATGAAAGAAGTGTTAGTGTTTTGGGTAATCAGATTTTCGTTGAAGTAGAAGAATGTTATTGTTTTATATTTGAATTGAATTACTTTGTTTTGTAATTGCAACTTCTCTTGCTTTCTCTGTTAAGTTTTGTATGTTACGAATTTGTTCTTATTTCACTTCTCCAGTTCTTCCTTTGGAAAAATAGAATACTGAGCTTCTCACACATTCTAATCTGTGTGGGTTTATTGAAATAGTATCTTCTTTAATATTTTGCTATTTCCAAAACTGGGCTTTTGTTATAGGTGAATGAGGATGGTTTGTTTTTAATCTCTCTGATCAATAGTACTTGATGCAATTGCTTTATGGGATTTCCTTTTGCATTTAGTTTGCTGTCCATTTACACCTATACCAATGTATAGAAGTCCTTTTAATTTTTGGATTTCATTTCATGGAGTCATTAGATTTTCTAATTTGCTCGAACGTTCAATGTATTTGATTGAAAGTCAAAGTAAAACTTCCAAGTTAAAGTCAGTGAGGGTTCTTTTGTCTTTGCTTCAAACTTGACCACTCTTTTGTGTTCTTTTTTAGAGCTTTGGCTAAGCTTTTGGAGTGAAATGCAGTGCATCTCACTATATGCTACTGCAGGTGATGGACTAAACTGCTATTACTCGAATATCCTATTTACAATTTTTTTTTCGGACAGTTTGGATGCAATACTGATTCTTTTACTAATATTTTTACAGATGTTCCCACAAGAAGTCCCTGAAAGAACCATTGGTTTTTCTACACTGAATTAGAAAGCAGACATACCATGATATAATCTTAGTCTGCTTGCTGGTATCCATTCTACTGTCTTTGGCAGATATAGTAATTTTCAAGGCACCTCCAATCTTGCAGGTAGTGTGTATAACATCTTATATATTAATAATGAATTGGTGTTTGTTGTTTTTAAAAACTTTGTGATATGTAGTATTTTGACACTTTCTCCTTGGGCATTCTGTGCAATATGCAGGAAATTGGCATTAGCTCGGGCGATGTATTTATAAAAAAAAAAAATTGTGGTCAAGGCTGCAGATTATGTTGAGGTAAGATCTTGATATTCTTGGTTACTACGTGCATTAACTGGATTCATATGAAAGAAGCAGAACTTATATATATTTTCTTAATGTTCATGAGGTTCTATGCAACAGGTACATGATGGGAAATTGTTGGTGAATGATGAAATAGGATATTTAGTAGCTGCCTTGTGTGAGATTTGGCTAAAGGGTGATGGTACTATTACTTCAGGATCATCTCTGCTCAGGAAGTATAAACTTCAGTTGTAAGTAGTAATCACCTTTTCGTTTTTTAGTTTTTTGCTTCATTTCTTATCATATCTATATGCTCAATTTTGAATGTATGTGACCTCTTTCTCAGGGTTATGGCTGATAGGAGCATTTTTATTCGACGTTTTAATAATTATTTCCTCATATTTTTCTTTATTATTTCCTTTAATTAATCGTTTTTAATTTAGTTTCTATTTTCTAGGTACATTGGAATAAATGACAAGGAAATGAGCTGAAATGAAGAAATGAAGTTTTCCTGGTCCGACTAGGAATCCCAGTCAGCGCAGGAATCCTGATAAGGCTAGGAAACCTGAAAGCATTAGGAGACCACATGGCTTGAAGATGACGTTGGAGATATTTTGGGAGAATAAATCTTTAATTGCCGTGAATTATCAAGAGAAGATTATGGAGACAACGTGAGAATCAAGGGAGAGTCATAAGAAGATTACGTTGGAGATATTATTGGGGAATTAAATCTGATTTTGCCATGGGAAATTATGGAGTTAATGTCAAAAATCAAGAGATGATCAAGGATAATGATGCCATGGAGATATTTAAGGGAGAAAAGGTCCAAAACAAGTCCAGATTCATTCCTATTTTCACTCATGATTTTTTTCGCCGAAAATTAAGAGAAAAATCAGATAAAATCTTGGGAAATCAGCAATAATATATTTGGAAAGATTATGGAATTATTTTGGAGCTTTTTGATTGGTTGAGTGACATGGCAGAGCTGACGTGACATTAATTCATTGGTTGGAGCTGTGTGGTGCAACCTGGAAATTCCTTAGAGATTAAATTCATGAAGCCTTGCCTTCCCCTATATATACCCTCCTCTCTAGACGTTTTAGACTAACACACCACCACAACACCTGTAACGTCCCGTCTCTTAATTTACCCGTTTACTAGTCATTCGGACGGTAAACGACAACTATTTTCACTTTTACTATCATTTCGGTACTTTTAGTGACCCTAAAAGTTGACTTTTTGATCGGGCCAAAATTTGAGAAAACTTCCTTCATGAAAGTTGTAGAGGACGTTAAACCGAGCATGTGCATATGTGGTACGCTAAAATCGGATTTCGTATGCGAAAGTTATAAACGAAAGATTAAAGTTACTGTTCATGGTTACTATTCACGGTAACTTTCTATAAATAGATGAGTTACTGTGGTAGATTTCCATTTTCGGAAATCTACTGAATTTTCTCTCTCTTCTTCCCCGATTTCCTTCCCCTTCTGCTCGTTTTCTTCCACCGGCGAATTCTTCCGTTTCCGGCCACCCCACGACTGAATCCGGGCACCGGTAGGCTCGCCTCCTCCTCCTTGTCATGCCTGGGGTGGTGTTTTGCGGTGGCTCGGCCTGAGGAGCTCGGAATTGAGCCGCGAAGTTTACTGTAGCCGAACGGAGGTTTCGTCGATTTCCGGCGATTCCGACCGTTTCCGGCCACCAAACCACTGTCGAAGGTGCGGTTTTTGCCAAGGATTGTTTTGCCCCTAGCCTTGAGCCACAATTTGCAGTGTAGAAGGAGAATCAAGGAGAACCCGATTCTAGGGTTCTTGGGTTTTCTGGGCTCGTGTTCAACGGCCAAATTGGAGCCCTTCAAGGTAAAATTGGGACTTGTTGTAGTTGTGAAAAATGTTGGGTCTGTTGAGTAGGTGGTGCTGCCAAAATTTGGTGACCATTGTAGGTGGTGGCCACCGGCACGTGAGCCCCATGCGCCGCCACTATGGGTGGCGCGTGGAGGCGTGTAAGGCAGTGTTTTAATTCCGGTTTTTAGCCCATTAAATCCTATAAATTGTGTAGAGCTTGTATGTGAAGTTTGGTAATTTTTGGAGAAACTTGGAATTTATTATAAATTTTTGAAGTTTAGGGTTTCAATTATTGAATTATGAGAATCCGACCGTCGGATATCTCTCGGTTCTGCTTTGGAACCCTTAAATTAACGAATTGGTATTAGTGGTATAATTTGGGCTGAATCCGAGGAGAATGGGAGATGTAATTATGAGGAATTGATTTTAGGAATCGTATTAAATTGTTGAATAATTATTCACGGATTAAAATCGTGTACAGGATGACGTACTGAGCTATTGATCGATGACGGAACTCGAATGCGTGATCGTCGGAATAGTACCGTGAGTGGACCTTTATTTTTAAGAAACGATGCATGCATTTACTTTATCTAATTAATGCTTTATCAATTAACATAACCTTTATCGAGCATATGATATTAATTTCGGATTATCATATTTTTATTTGGTGAATGCTTCTAGCATGATTTCGAGTTATTATTTTCTATGCTCGATTTGAATAACATGGTTATTGGTTGTTTTTCAATAATACAATTTCCGAGGTGTTTTCCGGAATGATTTATATTCTCTTTCGTTGATTCTAAGATTTCTGAAAGAATTTTCGAAATGGGATTTCGATAGAGTTATATTTCTTAATTATTTATGGACTTTCGGTTTTGGCATTGAGAATGCCTTGACGATGATTTTGGATTTGGTTTTATTTCAACTTACGGAGAATATGTTTTATTATTATTTCTCTCCTAATTA
>LYNE01000244.1:6744-29282 GCA_001662545.1 Rosa x damascena
AATTTTCAACCAAATTGATGATCGTTAAGGTATCTAACTCGCTTAAACTATATATATATATATATATATATATATATAAAGGTCGATCAAGACCTCATTTCTTACTTCAGAACTAAATATCGAGGAAATTTAGAAGATCGAAGAAGAAAAAGAAGCAGAATGGCTGTCCAAATTCCTAGAGTGAAACTCGGGAGTGAGGGATTTGAGGTAATAAACAACTTCAGGTCCTTGTCATTATGCATTGCATAATTTCTACTTACAGGAAAGGAACTCCTAAAATGATGGTTTCGTTTCTCATCTTGACTTGTTTTTGTAGGTTTCCAAGTTGGGACTTGGTTGTTTGGGACTTAGTGGATACTACAATGCTCCACTAGCTGAAGAGGCTGGCATATCAATAATCAAGCATGCATTCGATAATGGAATCACGTTCTTTGATACATCAGATATTTATGGACCAGAAACTAATGAAGTCTTGATCGGAAAGGTTAGGAATTTCCCCTCCCAAATAGTCTTGAGCTCAGTGGTTTGTCTATACATGGGTGCTTACATTCTTCATCAGAAAGCAATCTTTAGAACTCTTATTTTTCGTCAAACATAAGATGATGCTGTCTTATGACTTGTGTGAGTACTTATATCAGGTGTTAAGTGTTTCAGGCATTGAAGCAGCTGTCTCGAGATAAGGTTCAGGTTGCTACAAAGTTTGGTATTGTAAATATCAAGAAACCACAAGTTACACTTAATAGCAGTCCTGAGTATATACGCTCCTGCTGCAAGGCTAGCCTGAAGCGCCTTGATGTGGAGTACATTGATCTTTACTATCAGCACCGTGTAGACCCATCAGTACCAATAGAGGATACCGTGAGTATTACACATTTTCCCTTGGACTAATTGCAATCTTAAGTTCCTTTTTCATTTTGTAGGAAGTTTTTCATGCAGTTCTTTCTAAATGATCGATGATAGTGCTCAACTTTGAAGTTGTAGATTAATGCTTAACTGTGTCTTCATGGTAGATGGAGGAACTAAAGAAGTTGGTGAAGGAGGGGAAGATAAAGTACATCGGATTATCCGAAGCTAGCCCAGAAACAATAAAGAGGGCACATGCAGTTCATCCCATTACAGCTGTACAAATGGAGTGGTCTCTTTGGACTCGCGACATTGAGGAAGAAATCGTCCCACTTTGCAGGTAAGCTCAAGTTTAGTCTAAAATTCCAAAGTATGATCTGTGCAAATCTACATTTTTGAAAGGCAGGATTTACACATGCATGCTTCCTTTTAAATCACACACCAGTCTACTTTTGAGAATTGATCTTGCTGAGTTGTATGCTATGTCTTCTTCTGTTTCCACAATTTAGATTTACTTTTCTTCTCCCTAGTAGAATTGATTAATGTGTGAAACTTGTGTTGTGTACGTCGGTCGACACAGGGAACTTGGAATCGGGATAGTGCCATATAGCCCTCTTGGTCAAGGATTTTTCGGTGGCAGGGCAGTTGTGGAAGCTATTCCTGCAAAGAGTCATTTGGTAACCTATGACCTTGCTTCCTTTTGTTGCTTATGATAATGTTCAAACCTAGTTTGAGACTTTTGAGCAAACAGAGAATGGGCTATTCAATCTGTTAATATCAGGACTGGCTTCCTCGCTTTCAAGGGGAGAACTTGGAGAAAAACAAAGACCTTTATGCTGAAACACAGAGGTTGGCTGAAAAGTATGGATGTTCCCCTGCACAACTCGCGCTTTCTTGGGTTCTTACTCAAGGCGAAGATGTTGTACCTCTCCCTGGTGTGTGCCACTCAACCAGCTCTCCTTCCTAATCTACCTCAAGTCATATAATGTGTTGGTCTAATTTAACAATTGTGTGCTATTGATGAGCATATAGACCTAGTTTGAATTGATTGAAAACGAAAGCGCATTCATGAACACGCTTTTGCAGGGACTACTAAGATAAAGAATTTGGATGATAATATTGGTTCCTTGAGAGTGAAACTCACTAAAGAAGATATAGAAGAGATTTCTGATAAAATATCTATCAGCACAGTGGCTGGGAATAATGCACCCGATGCTTTTTTTCGCTGCTCATGGAAGTTTGCAAATACACCACCAGCAAAAGATGGCAAAATACCTTCTTAAAAGTTTGTATGAGAATTATGATAAAGAATAACTGAACTCTAAAGCATGTCGATAGTTCATGTTTAGGATTCTGATGTTGCTCAGTAGTGTAACTAAAGTTATTGGAGCAGATATAGATAAAGTGAAATCTGCTTCCACTTCTTTACAATAAAAAGAAAAAGAACACGAATATTGCAGATGCCTCATCTCATTCTGAATTTCGGATAACATCAAAGTACAAATTATGCAGGAAACTTATAATTGGCACAGTTCAACAACAGTCCTGTGGTTGTGGTTTCTTCAGAATGTTTAATCACGAAAGGGTCTTGTGAACAGCTTCCCTGCAAATTCTCAACTTGTATGGAAGCTTGCTCCATTTAGCTTAACCGCCGTAATCATATTCAATGTTCAAGGAGAAATACTGATAAGAATAAGTTTTTCTTCACTGTTAACTTGCCAAAGTGGCAAAGGGGTGATATGGTGCCTATTCCTGTGAGTTTCTTCATTCAACTTGTTATGAACTTGCGAAAACCCATCACTTTGTATTGTTTTAGGATTTTTCTATGGATTCTAGAAGGGATTAACTGGCGGGCAAGATCGGTCTCCAAGAAGGAAGCACATACAAGTATTCAAGATATGCATTGCCTTGAGATGAAGTTGCAAGATATGGATACTTCATCTCTCGCTACCCATGGAAGTTCGGCAAATAAGCCAAAATTGAAGATGGCAAAATTATAAACTAAGATATAATGCATGGAATGCTAGAAGGGGTGATGTGTCCAGTGTTCAATCTTTCTGGGACTCAAAATATGTGAAAAGCAACTGTGTTGTACAATGCAAAATCTGACTGCATGTAAACTTTATGTTAAGGTAACTGGATTTAGTATGGATTCCCGATTACTACATGCATCCAATTTCCATGCATGCTACTTGAACTAGGCAATAACCCAGAGAATGAATATCAAAACTTTCAAGTGAAAGAGCTAAGAGTCCACATTCTAAGAGTTCTGGAATTCAGGGACTTAAGGGGAACCTGGTCTATTTCGGATCTTTGGTTTAAACTTCTAATGGCAACAAGCAAAATCAATCTTCGTATTTCTTCATTGCTAACACATTAGTGAAACTTGAAACATACTTCTGACTCTTAAAAAATTTCCAAGAGTATTTGATCTCAAAAATCCAGTTCTTCCTGTACATTGTATAACACACATTTGATATGTCGAGTAAAAATACAGGTACTTTCAAGTGTTCAGTGTGTTTTAAATAGAGTATCGACTCTGTCTATAGACATACACATACCCAACTAGGCAAGGAAACTAACAGCAACAACTTAGACTAAGGAAGAAAAATGAAAAAAAAAAAAAATGCAACTAGCAAGGTCTAACCGTCTAGATCCCATCTATACACAAATGTAGATCGAATGCTCGTTCTACATCACCTAGCTACAACTCAGAATATAGAAATTAGTCAGAGCCTTCAATCCCATCAAATTTTCAAGAGTACTTGGCTAAAACTCAAAACCCAGTTCCCTCTGCATGTAATACAGGATTGAAAGCGAAGATAGGTATTTTATCTCTGCACTAATAACGGTCTTCTCATTTGGTTTAATGGCACCAAGGTCTTACAGATCCCATTCATTCACAGAATAGGAAACCCTGGTCATTCTAAATTGCATAGCTACAAATTAAGATTCAGAAATTGCAAGAACGATTCAAAGTATCAACACTCAATGAGAAGAACACAAAATATATCCAATTATCCATATAAGAAAAATAGCTCATTGCTTACAAACATAAATAGCAACTAAATAGGGTTCAAATCTCATACTAGAACGCACAGCTACAACTTACAATACAGAAATCAGTGAAGTCCTCAAACACTTGAAAATTCCAAGAGTTACAGAAAAAATTAGCCAAACCACAAAACTCAGTTTCTCCTGTATGTAGTATATCAAACATTGTTCGTATTGTTCAAGTGAAGATAGGTTTAGCAGATACTGTACATATTCTCAAGTAACGATAGGTATTTAATGTCTTCCCAATGGTCTTCTCATTTAGCTTAATAGCAACTAGCAAGATCCTACGGATTCCAGACATTCACAAAATGTAAACATTGTAATTCTAAACTGCACAGCTACAACTTAAAGATATAGAAATTGCAGGAACAACTCCAAATTCACCAAATGATTAATGAAGCTCCGGTCAATCTACATTGCATAGCTACAACTTAACATACTCCAAATTCACCGAATGATCAACACATATCATCTCATTTAAGTACTAACATAAAGTAGGTGCACACAAAAGTAAGTTCTATAGCTCATCATCATCCACAAAACACATCTCAACCCGAATTAAACTAAACAACAAGTACCGAATTCACTGCTGCTGCTGCTGGTTAGGGTTCTGAGGCGGTGGCGGCATTCCACGTGGAGGTCCTCCAAACACACCGGGAGGAGGCGGCATTCCTTGGCGAGGTGGTGGACCCCTCATCATCTGCCCCGGAGGCCCCGGCGGTGGAGGCCCCATTGGTCTCTGCCCATACTGCATCGGAGGACCGGGAAACTGCTGAGGTGGACCGCCGGGCCTAGCACCGGGAGGAGGAAACTGCGGCGGTGGGCCACGCACCATCGGTGGTGGTCCCTGGCCGGGATACATCTGCGGAGGGGGACGGATCACCGGAGCAGCCGGATACGTCATCGGAGGCGCCGAGAGGTTAGGGCGAGACATCTGAGGCTGCATCATGCCGGGAGCAGGCCCGCCGACGCCGCGGACGGGGCCGGAGAGACCGGGCTGGGCCTGGGCCACGGGAGGAGTTACGATCCCCCTGCCGGCGGCGCGTCCGATTCCGGAGCCGGAAAGAGCGGCGGCACTCGCGGCCTTGGCGCGTGACTCCTCCTGAGGCGGCGGGCCCTCGACGGTCATGGAGATGACCTCCTCGCCGCGGAGGAGGACGAGGCCGAGAGTGCGGCGGTCGTCGCGGTCCTCGTTGGTGTTCTTCTTGGCGGCGGCGCCTTTGGCCGGAGGAAGCTTCCGGAACTCCTCGCAGTCGCCGAGGACGAGGTTCATGTGGCGGTCGAAGGCCATGAACTTTCCGACGAGCTGACGGCCGTCCTGGATCGTCACTCTCATGCGGTAGTTGATGAACTGGAGCATCTTGGAGCTCTTCGACATCGACATGGTCGCTCAGTGAGGGGGTCCTTGCACTCCTCAGCGATTAGGGTTCTGGGTTTCCGGTTAGGGCTTTGGTATTTATACCTGTGTTTTAGGGCTTAGTTTTTGGGTCGGTTCTTTATTTGTTTTGGGCTTTGGCTTTAATATCTTATGGACTTGGGTCTGACATCATCCTTGGAGAGTTTTAAGGGATTACACCATACAGAAAAGATAGAAACAAGTTTATTGAGCGTGAGAAATTGCTATGCGTTATAAAATTGAGGATGAAGAATTTGACAATTTATGATATAGTTGAGGAGTGAGAATGTGATGACTCTTTTATGTAACTACTAGGTCAAACAGTTGGTGATTGGGTTGTAAATTTGTTACTTGAAATTTCATGTGTTTGTGCAGCTTTGCAAGTTGGGAGTTGGGTGTGTATATGGGGGATTGGTGGAGGCTCCTTCTCTAATCATATGTTCACGGACCGCTAGAGTTTTGATTGGAAAGGTAAAGTCTTCTGACTCTTCTCCCTCCCAAATAATTTTGAATTTGAAGATGATATCATCCTCTTATTTTTGAGCTTTTGGCATGTTCACACAATCACAAGTGCGGTTTTATTATTTCTCTTGGAAGTTCGAATTTGGATTCATAGTTATTCATGGGATCTTTTGGTGGCGAAGCAGTTGATCAAAGTCTACCAAATAGTCCTCTGGTAACACTCACCTGTGATTAATAGTTATTTAGTTTGTATCACATTGGGTACATGAATATGTTGCCTAATTAAGGAATAAGAGGAGTCGAGTTTATTAAAAATGTCTCGTGGCCTGTACATCTTTTATCATAATGTCTTCTTTAGAGGAAATTAAAAACAGACATGCATGTAAATTTTATGTCATTTACACTGCTAGAAGAAATATGCATGTTCTGTACAAACAACTGAGAGTGAACAAATAACAGTATCATCAAAGATTAGAAATGTTAAAATCAAGTATTTGACATTGATAAATATAATGAATTGTTGTCCTAGAGAGAACTATGTATGTGACAATGGCATAAAACTCTCTTATGCTATAACCAATCTCACCATTGATGAAATATAATTTGTAAAATGTTCTCCTCTTGACGAACGCTCAAAAAATCTCTACTCAAAATTGACCTTAAAACTCATGATTTACCACTAGTGACATGAAGTAATTTCAATAAATAAGCGCGTTGACAGGATTTCGACATGTCATGACACGTCCATGTAAATCATTGTCTATCCCTGGTGCGTGCCTGTTTTACCTCTCCTTAGTTCATCTTATTCTAAATTAGACTACTTGCACTAGACAAATTTATGTTCCGAATGAAAATACGAAATATATCAAGGACACTATAACTTGATGTATATTGTAATAGTTCAACATACTGAACTCTGCTTGTGATTTTGTAGGGACGACAAAGACTGAAAATATTGATGCTAATGTCGGTTCCTGAAAAGTGAAACTCACTAAAGAACATATACAGGAGATATCTGATATGATACTCATCGATGCAGCGACAGGGAATAGAGTATCCGATAGTCGTATTCTCTGCTATTGGAAGTATGCAAACACACCACCAAAAAGCTAGCAACGCAACTAAAAGAAGCCTTTATTCATAATATATATAGATCACAGTCTGCGATGCTGCTGCATCTTTGTATATATTAGGAACAATCTGATGTTTGTTTGCAATGAAATTAAAGTTCGTTGGAGCAGATTAATGCGAATTAAGTGCAAACATGTTGTCACCTGCACTAATTTGGTGCATGGTTTAGCAAATTGGTTTCTGTTGAGGTTCTTATCAAAGTGTGAAACTAGAAAACTATTGGATAAACTAAATTTTTTTTCTTTGAAATTTAATAACAGAGCTTAATTTTTTTGGCTGCCTAACTCGAAGCTTTCTCGGATAGGGTTTCTGGGTCGGATTCAACTTTCACGGATCATAGATTCATAATCCTAGGGCTACGTCACTCTATCTCTGGCGCACTACTCCACTTTGCTAATCTCAGTCCGCTTTATAACTGTGCTTCTAATGGCTACTTCAGTGTGCATGAACATCTCCAATTGTGCTCAATCCCAGAGATACTGCTGCCGAGTTTGGATGGAATTCATGGCATGATCTAGTCTCTAGAGGTGCTTGATCAAGTTTTCCAAGGTAAAATTTACTTTTATGAAGATGCATGTTTTTTTGCTTTTGTTTGTTTGATTTGGAATTGGAGGAATCAAATCAATTAGGCAGTACAAAAATGTTCGAATTGACAACAAAGAATCTGTTGTTAATTACTTCTAATGACAAGTTTCGGATCCTGGATTCGCCACTGCATATTGTTGCTGTGTTTGAAAGGAATTCACGGTATGCTCTAGTCTCTAGAGGCGCTTGATCAAGTTTCCCAAGGTAAAATTTACTTTTATCAAGCTGTTCTTTTACTTTGGTTTGTTTGATTTGGAATTGGTGGAATCAAATCAATTAGGCAGTACAAAAATGTTCGAATTGACAACAAATAAATCTGTTGTCAATGTTTGAAATGTTTGGAGTTGCTTTTGTTTGTTTGATTTTGCTTTTATTATCCTCACGGCAACTCACGGCAATGGAATGCAATCAACGCATTGAAATTGAATGCTACAATAGACAAACTAAATCATAACAGACTAAAAGAAATAGAGAACAAAATGAGGAAAATCTCTTTCATTCAACTTTGTAATTCTGGAAGCTCTTCTTTAAATAAAATTTGTATGTAGTTCCCACTATATATTTTTTTGAAATTGGGGTGGTGCGGTTGTCCTCAAACCTTGATTAATGAAATTGCAGAATACAAGGGGGGGACGTAGAGCCTGAACCCCAGATTACAATAAGCATAAAGAGAATATTCCGAAACAATACCAGGACTCTCCACAAAATCTATGTATTCTAACAAGTACCAATTAGCAAAGAGTGCATCAATGGCTACTCCATTTGCTTTGATATAGCAGTGACATACCGGAAAGATAACTCTATATTGAAGAAGCATCATTACAAATAGCACAGCTTTCCCACTATGAGTTCCCACTATATTTAGTATCTTTTAGTTTTGCTTCTATGTTTTTGATATTCAATTGGGTTCCAGACCTTATAATATATATATATATATATATATATATATATTCTAAAAATTTTGTACACTTCTAATTAGTCTAGACAAGTTTCAGATCCTGGATCCCCCACTGTCCCAGACATATAGTTTCGCATTAATATTTTCTGTCATTTTAATCCCCATGAGTACTTCAACGCATTATTTGCAGTTCAAAATCAGTCGTTACCTAGCTAGAGAAAATAATGCACGTGTTTTTTCAAAATAATAATAATAATAATGCTTTTTTCAAAATAATAATAATAATGCACGAGTCCTCGTTCTATTGCAAGTGTACAAGCTCCACTACTCTTGCTGAGCAGAGTCGTTCTATTGCAACCTTGCAAATGTACGAGCAGCTATACGTGATAAGTCTCTGAGCTGATATCAATATGTTACACGTCATCTTAATTTACTTAATTGTATAGATAGAGTGATCAGTTATAGATACCCTTTAGAGTTTGATTGTATCTAGTACCGTATGCAATGTATATATTCAACGTACATACAATGAATAAAATTCGTTCACGTCTCAAATTCTTCATGGTATAGGAGCTGCAAAGCTTCTAACGAAGAATTTTTTTCTTCTTCTCCAGTCTCTGCATCTCCTCATTCTCTATGGCTAACACAGAGTCCTCCCTCCTTGGTCCCAATGTCCCTCTAAAAACAACTACCTCTTTTGGCTTCCACGTACAAATGCGTCCATTTCTCGACACAAATCTTTCCCAAGACGTTTCTAATCTTTGGCTCTATTACGTAACACCTACAATAACAACTTGCCAAGCATGAGCTGGAGAAAAACCAAGACAGATCGACCTTGTTGTCTTCCTAAGCCTTGGCTCTACTCACTGATTTATTGTCTACAAGCTATCTAAGTCTCTAAAGTTTGTTGTATAAATACTAATAACGTTAAACTGCTTTTGCTTTGTCTGAGCTCATATATATCCTAATTTCCACCTAGTACCGTTGAGAGAGGACAGAAAGAAAGAAAAAGAAGAATGGTTGAGGATGAGGGAGTCCGAATTCCGAGAGTGCAACTGGGAAGTCAGGGATTTGAGGTTAAATTCATTTCAGATTCTTGATTTTTAAGTGTCAATAGCAAGCTACAAACAGAAACAATTAAAAACGTTGACTGGCTTGTTTTTCTTATTAGCTTAGGTGACTAGCTTAGCATAATGAATTGTTGGCAGATGTAATTTCATTTGTTGAATGCAGGTTTCCAAGCTGGGATTAGGGTGTAGATGGCTTACTGGGAAATTCAATGAAGCTCCAGTGGCTGAAGAGCTTGCATTATCAATCATCAAGCACGCATTCGATAAAGGAATAACATTCTTTGATACAGCAGATATCTATGGACCACATACCAATGAAATTTTGATCGGAAAGGTAGCGTCGTTACATATCATGCATTTCATAAAAAATTCAATGTTTTATGTGTTATCTTAGACTCAGTATTTTACAATTGTTTCAGGCATTGAGGCAATTGCCTAGGGATAAAGTTCAATTGGCTACAAAGTTTGGCGTCGTAAGAATTGAGCCTGATGAACGAAGGATAATTAATGGGACTCCTGAGTATGTCCGCTCCTGCTGCGAGGCTAGCCTGAAGCGTCTTGACGTCGAGTACATTGATCTTTACTATCAGCACCGCGTAGACATATCAATCCCCATAGAGGACACTGTAAGCCCTCTTTTAACTGTAATCTTAATGTGTTTCCTTATTTATTCTGTCAATTGTCACAAATTTTTGGATTTTGAATTATACTATTAATACCTAGTATTTTGACAAGCTTAGATGGGGGAATTAAAGAAGCTTGTGGAAGAGGGGAAGATAAAATATATTGGATTGTCTGAAGCTAGTCCAGAAACAATAAGGAGGGCACATGCTGTTCATCCCATTACAGCTATACAAATGGAGTGGTCTCTTTGGACTCGCGAAATTGAGGAAGAATTCGTCCCACTTTGCAGGTAACCTCATCTTACAGTGCTCTAATTTGCGAAATTGGTGTTCATTCTGAGTTGTATTCTGTATACTTTCGGTTTGGTTGCCAATGTTTATCAAGTCCTTAGGAGAGCTTACCATAACCTTACTTAGTTGAGGTGTATGTTTTTACATAACACATGCGTTATGATATATACACCTACACACTAAAGTTAAGTCCCTCTATGTACTGCGTTTGTTGGAACATAGGGAACTTGGAATTGGGATAGTGCCATACCACCCCCTTGGTCGTGGGTTTTTAGCTCGAGATGGGCTACCTGAAGATCGTTTCCTGGTAACTATATGTTACAGATTTTGTATATCGGCTGATTCAGCCTGCATTTTGTTAATTTCCTCATGTAGCTGCTTATGTTCATTTGGTGGCCAATATTTGTTATCAGCGTTCAACTCCTCGATGTCAAGGAGACAACCTCAAGGAAAATAAGATCCTTCAGGGTAAAGTTCAGAACTTGGCTGAAAAATATGAATGCACCCCTGCACAACTCGCGCTTGCGTGGCTCATTAATCAACCCGATGCCTGTTGTGTGCCTGGTGTTGTACCTATATTTGGTGTGTGCCTGTTTCTTTTCCTTACTTCTATCCCTAAGGGAAGTGTACCTTGATGAATATTGTCACCAGACCTTTCTTCAATTACAGTTAAAAGTTCAACACACTCAACTCTCCTTCTGTTTTTGTAGGCACAACCAAGACTAAACATATAGATGCTAATGTTGGTTCCTTGAGGGTGAAGCTATCTAAAGAAGATATACAAGAGATATCTGAGACGATACCTATCAACGCAGCGGCAGGGTACAGAGTACCCGACAATGTCATTTGCTACACTTGGAAGGTTGCAAATACACCAGCAAGCAACGCAACCAAAAGAAGCTAACATAGATGATGGTTTGGTTTAAATGTCCCCCTCCCTTTCGTTACTTTTGTTTTTCTCTCCTTTCTTTATTAAATTCCTCGCTTTGTTGTAGCTTTTAAAAAAAAAAATAAAAAAAAAAAATAAAGGAAAAAAAAAATGACGGTAATAAAGGAATGTATTTCTCAAATTTCTATTTTAAATCTGGCCATGTTTTATTCCGAAGACAATCAAGCTGCTAATGCTCTTGCTAGCTTCTTCCGATAGCTTTACTTGGTAGGATTCAACTCCATATTTTACTATGAGTGATTGTAATAGGAATTTGTTGGGTCTTCTTAATTTTCAGTTTGGGTAATTTGTGTTCTTTATAATAGGAGGATGATTGTGTCTTTTACGCCTGTCTTACCTCCATTCTCTTTGTAATTTTTTTTCTACTTAATAAATTGCACTCACTTGCTCGAGTTTTTATCAAAAAAAAAAAAAAAGTGACGTTGTTGCATTCATTATATAACATTATGATGTTGGTTTGCAATGAAATGATAGTTCTAATATCCAACACACATGAATGTGAACACGCAAAAATGTTGTTGCTAGTTAAGATTTGATGAATGGCTCAGTTCCTTTGCGACTTTGCAAAATGATTGGGTTTTAACGTTAAAAGTTGGGAGAAGGTTTTTTTTTTTTAATTATCCAAATAGAAAATTTGCATTAAACTTAAAAAGCAATAGTCTATAAAGGAACTCAAAAATCTCGACCAGATTGTTCTCTACGAATCTACGATTTTTCAAAATCCAAAAATCAAAATAATCATAAAAGAAAATCGGGTCAAAATTTGTCTAGTCTATCACTTGGAGCAACTCCCTAAATCATGACACGTCCAAAGAGGTGACTGTGAGATTAATTTCAATAATACATAGTGTCTGACAAAGTTTAACTACGTTTTAACATTCTACACCTCCCAAATGCCAAACCATGTGAATCTTTGGTCGAGGCCACTTTTTTATTAAGCGTAGGCTCGTTTGTTTGATGGGCCAATCACTTTGTTATCAGGAAGCAATATCCTACACCCAGAACCACTGCTCAAGTACTCAACCTCCTTCTTTGATTCTTCACCAAGACGACGATGTGAGGCCTATCCCTGGTTCGTTCCCTTCCCCCTTCCCAACATAAAGCATTATTCTTGCTGATATTCTCCATTACTCTTCAGAAACTTTCAGTCCACCCTTTGTTCTAATTTAGTTTTTGAAGTTCCCCTGATGGTAAAATTGGCTGAGATGGAAACTAGCAGTAGCAGGACAAGTGTAGGTTCAAATTACTGAGATGGAGTTTTGGGTTTGGGATATATGTAAAGTTAGTACCTGCTTGTGTTGTTTTGTAGGGACAAATATGATAAAAAGAAACCTTGATGGTAACACTAGGAGTGGAACTCACTGAAAACATATCAGAGCTATCCGGATATGATACCTGCGGTGGGAGGGAATAATGCACTTGATAATTTGATGTGCTGCTCTTGGAAGTTTGCTAGTGCGCCAGAAAAGAGAAGGCAAAATACCATCTTGAATGGTTTACGTATGCAATCTTATCTGCGGCTTTTGTGTTAGGAATCTTCTAATAACCGAGTCTAAAATTTCCAATTGAACAGTAGATAGAAGTATTGTGACAGAGAATGTATGACGTTGCATGTGTATATGAGTAAGATTCTGGTGTTATCTTGGAGTTCGATTGAAGCTGTTTGGAGCATTCATGGATGTCAATATGTATCCAATATATCAGCATAGTTTCTTGTTGTACTAGTTGCCCTATGCATGTTTTGTATGGAGTAGAATTGTCATTTGTTTATAATAAGGTAGGGAGTTTTAGATGCCTCCCATTTTGAATTTGAGAACTGTCTTGGTTAGAAAAATTTGTCAGAGATCAAGAGTTTTGTTATAAACTACCAATGATTCAATGGAATCAACATATAGTGCAATTTATATGCGGATTCGTAGTAACCAGTGACAAAAACAATGACCTTGAAACAAGAATGACATAATCCATGTTGAAACACAATTTAGAACATCAAATAATTTAACTGCTGTCCAGATTTGAACTCACAGAATTCCTGATTTCCACTTCAGCACCATTTGGGGAGGAAAGAGGAAGAGGAAGAGGAAGAAGAACAAGGATGGCTAAGAATACACTCCAAGTTCCAAGAGTGCAACTGGGAAGTGAGGGATTCGAGGTGAAAACCATTTTAAATTCTTGATTTTAATTAACAAAAACAATAGAATTTGTGGGTTTGATTGTCATTCTTATAATTCTAGGTGACTAATAAATTTAGCTTAACATGATAACAATCATGGCATTTATTAATCTTCTTCAGACAAAAGGTGCATGTCTTTCATATTGAATTTTGGTATGATGTAATTTCAGGTCTCCAAGCTTGGATTTGGGTGTACTGGGTTTACTGGAATCAACAATAGTGCTCCAGTCAGTGAAGAGCTTGCATTATCAATCATCAAGCATGCATTTGATAAAGGAATAACATTCTTTGATACATCAGATATTTGTGGACCACATACTAATGAAGTTTTGGTGGGAAAGGTATTTCATATATGATCCATCTCATAAAGACATTCAATGTTTGATTGATTTTATACTGTCTTGTGATTTGTGAGATGACTTATAGTTGGTATGTTACTAAGTATTTCAGGCATTAAAGCAGATGCCTCGAGATGAAGTTCAGTTGGCCACAAAGTTTGGTATGGTAAGAATTGAGCCTAATCAAGTTATAGTTAATGGCACTCCGGAATATGCCCGCTCCTGTTGTGAAGCTAGTCTGAACCGCCTCGGTGTTGACTACATCGATCTTTACTATCAGCACCGGATAGACACATCAGTCCCAATAGAGGACACTGTAAGCCTCTTTTAACTGCAATCTTATTGTCTTTTCTTTCTGATTTTCAGATTTTCCTTAACTTTTTGGATTTTGAAATATCCAACTAATACTTGCTATTCTCGTAAGGGTAGATGGAAGAGCTAAAGAAGCTGGTGAATGAGGGGAAGATAAAGTATATTGGATTATCTGAAGCTAGTGCAGAAACAATAAGGAGGGCACATGCAGTTCATCCTATTACTGCTGTACAAATGGAGTGGAATCTTTGGACTCGTGAAATTGAGGAAGAAATTGTCCCTCTTTGCAGGTAAACTCAGTTAAAACCACAGTTCTGTAATGATTGATTGATACATGCTTCCATTAACTTTATGTACCAGTCTACTTTTCAGTGTTGGTGCTTTGGGTCTAAATTTGATTCGAAGTTCTTCTATGTGTAATGTGTTGTATTTGATGGACATAGGGAACTTGAAATTGGGATAGTGACATACAGCCCTCTTGGTCGTGGATTTTTTGCTGGCAAGGCAATGGGGGAAAGTTTGCCTGCAAATAGTTTTCTGGTAACTCTTTGTGTATCTCTCTCTCTATCTAGTTATTATGTGATAAAGAGCACTGTAAAGACAGCTGCAGTTTGTTAATTTCCTCTTGCTTATGAGAATAAGCTAGCTCATTTGATGGCCACTCAATTTGTCATCAGCAATCACTTCCTCGTTGTCAAGGCGACAACCTTGAGAAAAACAAGATTCTTTATGGTAAAGTACAATACTTGGCTGAGAAACATGGATGCACCCCTGCACAACTCGCGCTTGCGTGGATTGTTCATCAAGGTGATCATGTGGTACCTATCCCTGGTGCGTGCCCGTTTGTCTTTCCATAGTTCACTTCTTCTAAATCAGACTACTTGCACCAGACCAATTTATGTTCCGAACGAATTGATCAAGGCCACTGTACCTTGATGAATATTGTAATAGTTCAACATATTGAACTCTGCTTGTGTTTTTGTAGGGACAACTAAGACTGAAAATATTGATGCTAATGTCGGTTCCTTGAGAGTGAAACTCACTGAAGAAGATATACAGGAGATATCTGATCTGATACCCATCAATGCAGCGACAGGGAATAGAGTATCCGATAGTCTTATTCGCTGCTCTTGGAAGTTTGCAAATACACCACCAAAAAGCTAGCAAATGCAACTAAGAGAAGCCTTTATTCATAACATAGATGACAGTCTGCGATGCTGTTGCATCTTTGTATTACTAACATTCTGATGTTGGTTTGCAAAGAAATTGAAAGTTTGTTGGAGCAGATTAATGCGAATTTAGTGCAAACATATGTTAGTCACCTGCACTAATTTGGTGCACAGTTTAACAAATTGGTGAATGTTGCTGAGTTCTTTTGGGATGCCTAAAGTTTTCTAGCCCAAGAATAAGATCAAATCATGAAACCAAACTAATCCTAGTTTCACCTATGGCTTTCATTAAAATTTCTGTCATTTCCATCAAAGTAGTACTTTTAAGAATTATTTGCAATTCAAAAATTACAGGTAATCTAGTTTGACCGAGCCAATTGAACATACGAGCACCAGTGGTCTAGTGGTAGAATAGTACCCTGCCACGGTACAGACCCGGGTTCGATTCCCGGCTGGTGCAAGATTTTTTTATTTCCTATTTTTTTTTTTGGGTTATTTGATATATATTCTAGTTTTATTCAGTTCACCAACCTTGAAACAGGGAGAACAAGAGTCCAAAATCCGAAAGGATGGATGAAGCTAGCCAAATCCAAGTTCCAAGGGTTAAACTGGGCAATCAGGGACTTGAGGTAACTTTCACTACAACATTTTGATCACCCCATTACTAAAAGCCAGGTTGTGTTTTTGTTCATATCAAATTTCTTCAGAACCCCCTCTTACATAATCCAAGAAAGTTGAATCATTTGGTGGAAAGGTTTAAAATTTACAGGGTATATGTTCTGTGATGAGAGTGGTATTGAATTTAGCTTCAGACTTTACAGGGTTATTGTACTTCAATAAATGTTGACTTTTTGATGTCTGTGACAAAGTGTGATGTCAGTGTTGTTTGGGACATGAATCGTTAACATAGAGAAGACTTTGTAGCTATTTTCAATATAATGAGCCTATTCTCAAGGGTTTGAGTTCAAATACCTATTAGCATTTGGGATTGATCAGGGATTTGAGAAAGGAAGAGGAATATGGCTGGGGAAAAGGGAATACCGATTCCAAGAGTTAAACTTGGAGATCAGGGATTTGAGGTATAAGTGTATAACCCATTTAGATTTCTGTAGTTTTTAAAATCTGAATCTGTTGTTGTTCAGGTGAATTCTTCACTGCATATGCTTTGTTTCTGCTATAGAAATCAACTTGCTCGAAGTTTAGTAATCTTTAAGAGAACGAAAGAAAAAAAAAAAAAAAATTCATAATGCATTTGCATTTTGGGAAGGAAGGATCTCTAATGAAAGAAATATGAGAATCCTTATTCGTTATTTATGATAAAATGTAAAAAGTTGATTGCAAATTTATTGCTTTTCTGCTGAGTGAATCTTTTCTTGCATATAATCAACAAGAAGAGGACTGATGATCGAAGTGAGATGTATCATTTCATCCATCAGTGCACAGGAGTGGAATAAGAATGATATTAAATGATCTAACTGAGTTTTAATTCAATTAAGTTGGAGAGTTTTGAGGTTAACTTTTTTGGAGGAGATTGCTAATGATGTTTATTTTCTATTGTTGTAAGTGTGCTCATTCGTTTTAATAAACTTCCAATTTTTTTTCCTGAATAATATCAAGATTCCTAAATTCCTTGTCTTCAGGTCTCAAAATTGGGGTTTGGATGCATGGGCCTGTCTGGAGTCTACAACTCTCCTCTTGCTGATGAGGATGGAATCTCAATAATAAAAGAGGCTTTCAATAAAGGAATCACTTTCTTTGACACAGCTGATGTATATGGACCTCATTTGAATGAAATTGTTGTCGGAAAGGTATACAACTCTAAATCGACTCGTTCAATTACACCAACTCCAGTGGATAGAATTTCTTTATTGCTTAATCCTTCAATATATTGAAGACCTATTATCATGATATCTATTGTTAATATTTTGATTTCTGTAATTCTGACTGCAACACTTTATTTTTCTAGGCGCTGAAGCAGTTGCCAAGAGAAAAAATTCAATTAGCCACAAAGTTTGGTATTGTTGGAAGAGCGGATCCTCCTGGTGTTACAGCCAAGGGTACTCCGGAGTATGTCCGCTCATGCTGTGAGGCTAGCTTGAAGCGTCTTGATGTGGACTACATTGATCTGTATTATCAACATCGGGTGGACACTTCGGTGCCTATAGAGGATACTGTATGTGTTTCTCACCTATTGACACTGGAAAGTGGAATATATTAGAACCATTAAATGTGCATATTGTAATCAGTTTGTCACTTGTAGATGGAATTGGGAATTTGGTGAAAGAAATTGATTAGATGCTTTTGTTTTTACTGGAGTTTAGATGGGTGAGCTGAAGAAACTGGTGGAAGAAGGAAAAATAAAATATATCGGGTTATCTGAAGCCAGTCCGGACACCATAAGGAGGGCTCATGCAGTTCATCCCATCACGGCTCTACAAATGGAGTGGTCCCTCTGGACTCGTGATATTGAGGAAGAAATTGTTCCACTTTGCAGGTATTTATGTTCAAAACCCATTCTGGGTTTCATAAAACTGATTTCGTTATTCCATTTCTAAAAGGAAAAGGAAGGGGGAAGGCCTTCAGAGATTGTTATCACCCTTATATCCCCTGTTCCTTTTAAAAGTTGTTTCGGGGTTACTGAAATGTTTAATGTTTTAATACTGTTGGGAGTAATAACTCTAATATGTGCCAGTTGTTTCATTTATTGATGTAATGTTATGACATACAGGGAGCTTGGCATTGGAATAGTTCCATATAGTCCTCTTGGTCGTGGGTTTTTCGGTGGGAAAGCAGTTGTGGAAAGTGTGCCTTCAAATAGTTTCGTGGTAGATATTCTTCGTCATTTATTCTGTCTAATCCGTTGTCAGAGGATATGCAGTAAATTTTATTTTTGGTAGATTGAATTATTCTTCATTTGTGCTTTAGGAAAATCTATTTTGGTCATTGTTTGAATCATTTCCTCTTTTCTGCTTTGCAAGTCGACACATCCTCGGTTCATAGGAGAAAACTTGGAGAAGAACAAGAACATTTACAATCGCATGGAAAGCCTTGCTAAGATACACCAATGCTTTCCTGCTCAACTAGCACTAGCGTGGGTTCTCCACCAAGGAGATGATGTTGTACCTATCCCCGGTGAGTCTTCTACGTATTTCTACGTATTTTATAACATAAAATGTTAGAAGTTTCTGTGCTGCATCTACAACTCATATACTGATTGTATGGAAATGAGTGTGTGCATTTCTTTGTGGTGGCTGGTTCTAATATGGAATATCAACACTATAAACTAGAATAAGGTTTTCATTACGTCTTATTTACTGAATATAGTCTTGTACGTTAAGAACTGTAAGAGTCATCTATTATGTTCTTGTGGCAATACAATCATAAAATCTCCACACATGCATAATGATGAGAGAACTGAATATTGAATAATGAGGCAAGAAAAGCAACCTCCTCTGACTGTAGACAATTACTGTGTCATTCCAATTATAGTTTCTTCTTGATTAAGATATAATCAGAGACCAGAATTCTCTGATGCTCCTCAGTGACTTGGTTGCTATGGTTTATTTGCACATGTATTGCATCACTTTACTACATTGATGAAACAGACGTTCTTAATTCATTCTGAAATTCCATTTCTACTGCAGGGACAACAAAGATTAAGAACCTGGATGCAAACATTGACTCCTTGAAGGTGAAACTTGGTAAAGAGGACTTGAAAGAAGTTTCTGATGCTGTACCACTCGACCAAGTCGCTGGTGACAGAACTTATGGAAGCCTGATGCCTTTGCAATGGAAATTCGCCAACACTCCGCCGAAAGAATCCAAGGTCTGAGGACTTTGACATTACATTGTATTCTATTTTCTGCAATTTGGCCAAATGAAGTGAAACTTGCAATTTCTTAAATACTCTGACCCACACAATGTAAGAGGGCTCTACATATGATGTGTATTTTCTGTTTTGGCACAAACTAGAAATTATCACATTGCCTTTGAATCTCTTTTACAATGTCGGCATATACCAAACCAGCAATATGAATACCAACATAAACAGTGGGGAGGCCTTGTACCGGTCTAGGGCGCCATCGATGCTGCTCAGTGAACATACATCTCATCTGATTCAGTTCCTATTTCAATCCAATTCAGTTCCTGTGAAAAGCTATGCTCGTTAAACACCAATTTAACCCTAACTTGCAATTGAAGTCTTGTCGATGTGTTTATATATGGCTAATTACTTGCTACTGGACATCACCCAACAGAATTCTTCACAATTTCTGAGCAGACTCCAGTGTTAAAACCACTGAACTTCTGGCAAAGTTCCCTCATCCAATTTGGATGGAGGAGCCAGATGTAGTAGCAATCTATATTGACTTGGTTTTGTCTTGTGCAACCTGGGGTTATCAGAATGTATTACCACATCTGCAATACACACACCAAGATTTTTTAGATCCAAGCATTGTTGTATGGAGTTCAATTTAAAGAGGATCCGGCATTCCGGCCTTCCAATTCAACAGGCAGTTCTTCTCTTCCGAGAATGGTCAATGTACAGAATCCGTTGAACTATAGCCACAAAGGATATTTTTCATATTTTCGTAGTTTGATTTAACTGAGGTTTAAATTCCATTAACTTTCATATACTTGCAAGTGTAGTGCTCTCAAGTAATTTTGTTCAAGCCAATTAAGCATCAAAGCACCAGTGGTCTAGTGGTAGAATAGTACCCTGCCACGGTACAGACCCGGGTTCGATTCCCGGCTGGTGCATTATTATTATTTTTTGCTTCAATTTGTTCATTCTGTGAGGTTTTGGCAAGTGATTATGTCACTGTGCTCATCACTGCTTATATCTTTGCTTTACTGTGCTGTACATTTTCCTTCCATAATTGACAGAAATGAATCAATCATAGAAATGATAATTAATCAAAATTTTAAATGGAAGACAAAGCAGCTGAGATGTATGTTCACTGACAGCATCGATGGCTCCCTAGACCGGTACAAGGCCTCCCTACTGTTTATGTTGGTATTCATCAGCGAGGCTAATTTCAATATGACAATCCCTAGACCGGTACAAGGAGCAGTTCCTTTATGACAAAGCTCTTGGATTGTATGCAATAGTCATGGGAAATAAGGTGGAGCTCAACATGCTGAGCCCACATTAGGTATCTTTTGCCTGCATAATTCAATGGAACAAAATCGAGTATGTTAGAGTTTGAAATCCTGAAAAAGGGTGAAATAAGAACGAATTAGTTTCTGAGCTAAACTTTCACGAAAACTAATAATAATAAGATTTCCGAGCTATGCTACCAAGAAATCGATTTTCAAGAATATTTGGATTAGACCGAAACATTGATGTTTAATATGGTCAAAAATTGATGCTTGCGGACGCTCTTAGTCCGAAGATTATAAACACTCTTATTTCATTGATTACGAACGCTCTTAGTTCGTTTAGCGTGAATCCCCACAATTCCACTTATTAAATACTCGAACCCATGTTTGTTTGTTTCAAATCCTGCAGCAAATAAAGGAATTTAAAAGACAAGAAAGCAGGAACTTTAATCTCAAAAACTTACTTGTTGATTCGGGGTTTGAGTCACGCGCCTGTTGATGCAGGCGTGATGGAGCGAAGCTAACCGAGGAGATGATGAAGCGAGGCTTGTAGCTATGGTAACGCTTCAATCCTAAGATAGGATTGCAGTGACTGTTCGATCCTAAGCTAGGATTGCAACTGGTTTGCAATCCTGGTAGTGGAAAAAGGTTGGAACGCAGGGCTGTAGTGAGTTAAGGGGCAGCAGGGGCTGCAAGGGCGGGGGCTTGTTGCTTGGCGGGCTGGCAGCTGCACGGGCGTGCTGGGTGTGCAGTAGGAGCGCAGGGACAGCAGGGACGCTGCAAAGCAGCAGCGCCCATGTGTGGGCGTAGGGGCAGGCTGGGCGCAGGGCGCGCTGGCAGGCTGGCAGGCGAGTGTTGGGCTGGGCACTGGGTGCGTTGGTTGCAGGGGAAGCAAGGAGGCTTGCAGCATGTGGCAAGAGTGCAGGCGGGGCAGTAGGCTGCCGAGGGTAGGCTAGGTCGTGTTTGGGTTCTTGCGGCAGTTTTGGTAGGGTTTTTTTTTTTTTCTCTTTTAGGGCTAGAGTTAGGGCTCGTGCTGACAACGTGTTTAAGGAAAATATGATTTGCAGGGAGAATTGTAGTAGTATTATTGATAATAGGAGCCCTATATATAGGGATTTACAGAGTACACAAAAGGTAATAGAATCCGAACATAACTAGGAAACCTAGAACCTTCTCCTATTACAACTCTACGGCTAAACCCTAGTTTGAAAAGACACACATGATGTCGACTTCCTTCAACACTGATCTAAATCCTTGTGCATTTTTCATTGCTTTCATTACCTGATGTGGAAGACAAAGAAGACTTGGGAGACGTGGACGGAGCCGTACACTGCCATGTGTCTAGTCAGGGGGAGGGGGAGTTTTGGTCTGCTATAGACTGGTTTGAGTCACGAAAGGGAAAGGGAGGTCAGTTTGGGGCACCTTTTAGGATGTACGCCCCGAGTTGACAAGCACATGGTTGATTTTCCTAATAACCCAATATTAAGCTATTCTTCATAACTTTCCTCGGAGTACAAGGAACAACGGCTTGATGTAATTCCTACGGTTTCTTGGTTTATTATTTGGTTCTACTGTAATTCTTCATCTCATATATATAATGAACTCTTCGAGTCTTCTTAGGAATTATGACAAAGAAATTGTACGTGATTTAGGGTTTAATATATAAATAAGTGTGTGTGTGTATTATAATAGTTACATTTGGTATACAATACAAATATCTTAAGACGATGTGATATAATGATATATGATATAGGCACAAAATCAACATTAAGATAAGTTGAGAATCCGAATACTTAATCAGTTTTAAGTCCAGTCTAATGTAATTTAAATACCACTAAGTTTTTGACATTTATTTAAGGAGAAACGACAACACTTTATTCATAATAAAGTTGTAGTATTACAAATGAATCTGTCACGAAGTGATAGAAAGAAAATAAGTTTCACACATATAATACTATACTTCAACGAAAAATGGAATTCGAAGAAGTACAAGGATATCTCATATGGAATATCCCATATTTATCTTTTATCTTTTCAAAGAGAAGTTTCGTTTGCCTCAATTACAAACATACTATTAATACAAATAACTTCAGATGAACTAATGACGCAGTCGGATTGATAACTAGGTTTACCAGCAATAA
>LYNE01000244.1:29418-41286 GCA_001662545.1 Rosa x damascena
CCTGCAAAGTGGAATAATCTCTTCTTCAATATCACGAGTCCAAAGTGACCACTCCATTTGTACAGCTGTGATGGGATGAACTGCATGTGCTCTCTTTATTGTGTCAGGACTCGCTTCAGATAACCCAATATATTTGATCTTTCCTTCTTCAACAAGTTTCTTCAGCTCTCCCATCTTAAATCCAAGAAAAAAGAGGAAGTATCTAATCATATTTCAATCTGTGGTTGTTTTGTATCCTCTTAATTGTTTACTGTATTGATATTATGCATGCGTTCAAATGAAAATCACATGCATGATTTCAAACTTACAGTTTCCTCCATCGGCACTGTTTGGTCAATGCGGTAATAATAGTACAGATCAATGTAGTCGACACCAAGACGCTTCAAGCTAGCCTCGCAACATGACAGGACATACTGCGGAGTTCCGTTTATCACCAAACGAGAAGGTCCTAAGCTTACAACACCAAACTTCGTGGCTAATTGAACCTTTTCTCTCGGCAACTGCTTCAAGGCCTAAAACAACAGACAGAAAATGACTTTGATAATAACATAGTTTAACAACAAAAGTTCACATTGCATCTGATCATCTCTCAAAAACATTTGGACAGATGCTTTAAGAAAAGTTCATCCGTAGAGGTGTGACCAAATACATATAAATATCTGACATACCTTGCCAAAATTTCATTGGCATGATCAGTTCCATACATATCAGATGTGTCAAAGAAAGTGATTCCTTTACTGAAGGCATGCTTTATAATGGAGATTCCGTCCTCTTCAGCACGAGGATACTTGACAAAAGTCAAACCCGTGCATCCAAACCCCAATTTTGAAAGCTGAATTTAATATAATTGGAAATTAGAAATAAAGTGGAAAAAAAAAACTGAAAGAAATTTTAGCAGGAATTGATGAAAATGCTGGAGAATTATATCTTACCACAAACCCTTTGAGTTCCAAGTTTAACCTTTGGGATCTGTATTTCCTTCTGTTCAGCCATTTGTTCTCTTCATGCAAATAATTACTATTGATGTGCAAAACTATGAACGGGATTTACTCTAAAACTGTGAAGAGTAAAGTTCAAGATGCAGAAATCTCTTTAATTTTCTGTGTTTAGGATTAAAGTTGGCCATATGCTTCTGTTGTTATATATGTACTCATACACTGACAAGTGACATCATTGCGTTAATATCACATTTCTTCAAAACAACCCTTGTTATATATTAGTTGAATTCTTGGGTGAAAATATTTACACTTTATTAGAGTACGTACTGATTGTTGTGCTGGATTTTGATTTGGCTAGCTTCTTGACACTTAATTCATATGTTGACTTCTTGCTGTTTGTGACAGAGTCAGTGATGTCAGCATTGTTTGAATCTCTTGTGCCATATAACCACTGTTGTGGGAAACATTAATCATAACACAGAATAGATCCTGTTGCTATTTCTTGATTCTCTAAAGCCAGTTTGAATTCAAATTCCTATTAGCAATCCAAAAGAAAAAAATTTAGAAAACAGAAGAAGAATATGGCTGAGGAGAAGGGAATACAGATTCCAAAAGTTAAACTTGGAACTCAGGGATTTGAGGTATAATCCATGGTTGTAATGCTCATTCGTTTTAGTAAAATTTTCATTTTTTTTTTCTGGATTGATTTCAAGAATCCTATTTTCCTTGCTCTTCAGGTCTCAAAATTGGGGTTTGGATGCATGGGTCTCACTGGTGTCTACAACTCTCCTGTTTCTGATGAGGATGGAATCTCAATAATAATAGATGCCTTCAATAAAGGAATCACTTTCTTTGACACAGCTGATGCATATGGACCTCATACAAATGAAGTTCTTGTTGGGAAGGTTCGTAATCAGTTGGTGAATTTCTCTACTTAATTACACCAAATCCAGTAGTTGGAATATCTTTATTGCTTCAACTATTAAGTACTAGGATATTTGCTGTTATATTTTGATCTCTGTAATTCTAAGCTCTGCACTTTTTTTTTTATTATTCTAGGCATTGAAGCAATTGCCAAGAGAAAAAATTCAATTAGCCACAAAGTTTGGTGTTGCTGGAATTATGCATCCTCCTAGTATTAAAATCACAGGTACTCCGGAATATGTCCGGTCTTGCTGTGAGGCTAGCTTGAAGCGTCTTGATGTGGACTACATTGATCTGTATTATCAACATCGGGTGGACACTACGGTGCCTATAGAGGAAACTGTATGTGCTTCTTATCTTCAATCAACTAGAAATTTTAATATGTTAGAAGCAGTAGAGATTGATCTGCATATCGTATAGTACCACTTGTATAAAAAATAGGGATTTTGGTGAAGAACTCTTGGTTACACAATTTTGTTTTTCGTGGACTTTAGATGGGTGAGCTGAAGAAACTTGTGGAAGAAGGAAAGATAAAGTACATTGGCTTATCTGAAGCCAGTCCGGACACGATAAGAAGGGCACACGCAGTTCATCCCATAACCGCTCTACAAATGGAGTGGTCACTCTGGACTCGTGATATTGAGGAAGAGATTATTCCACTTTGCAGGTATGTAGTGTCAGAGACCCCAATCTGTTTTTGCAAAAGTGACTTCCTTATTCCAATTCCTTAAGGGAAAATAATGGGGAAGGTTTTGAGATGGCTTAGCACTTAGAATTTGATTTTTGGGTTACTGAATGCTTGTGCAAATAATCTGTAATATGTGTTGGTTGTTTCATGGAGTGATGTAATGTTATCTTATGCAGGGAGCTTGGCATTGGAATAGTTCCATATAGTCCTCTTGGTGGTGGGTTTTTCGGTGGCAAAGCAGTTGCTGAAAGTGTGCCTTCAAATAGTTTTGTGGTAGATATTCTTTGTCATTTGTTCTGTTCAATCTGTTGTGAAAGGACATACAGGAATTAGGTTGATTGCACTCTCGTTTCTGCTTTGAAAAATTTATAGTGCTGGTTTGTTGAATCATATTTTTTTTCTCTGTTTTAGTCATCGCGTCCTCGGTTTGTAGGAGAGAACTTGCAGAAAAACAAGACTATTTACAATCGACTGGAAAACCTTGCTGAAAAGCACCAATGCCTTACCGCTCAACTAGCATTAGCATGGGTTCTCCACCAAGGAGATGATGTTGTACCTATCCCAGGTGAGTCATCATTTCATATATGTTCTCAACAATGTAATATAAGAGAATGAATTAATCTTCAATGCTACATCTGCAACTCATAATACTGATTGTTTGCTTATGGAAATATGGATATTTTCAACAATGAAAATAGTCTTACAAATTATGGATTCTATAGCTAAAGAGTTGTTCACTCTCTTTTTCATCTGTTATGTGCTTATAAATCAAGTTCATATATAGCTGAATATCAAATTAAACTAGTTATTGAAAAGTGAGCAAAAAAAGCAAGTCTCTGACTGTAAATTACCTGCCATCCCTCTTATATCATCTTCTTAATTTAGTTATAATGAGAGATGGGACTCAATGATGCTGCTCAAGTTTTCAGTGACTTGGTTTCTATGGTTTATTTGCACATATATGCATTACGTCGCTTAACTTCATTGACGAAACACACACCTCTAGTTCATATTGAAATTCCATTTCCACTGCAGGGACAACAAAGATAAAGAACCTGGATGCAAATATTGGTTCCTTGAAGGTGAAACTTGGGGAGGAAGACGTGAAAGAAGTTTCTGGTGCTGTACCACTAGACCAAGTCGCCGGTGGTAGAACTAGTGGAAACCTGATGCATTTGCAATGGAAATTCGCCAACACTCCTCCAAAAGAATCTAAGATCTGAGCTTTAGACGTCTTAACACAATATGAGAGGGCTCTAAATATGATGTGTAATTTTGCTCTTTCAATGTATTCACATTTTCCGCTCAAAAAGAAATCTAGATACGAATTTCTGGTGTACAATATTGGACTTGAAGTCTCAAATTAGTGTACGAATAAATCATTCAACAGTTTAACTAAGATTATCCGTTGATGAAACTCTCTCGGTTTTTTTTTTTTTGATATACCTGTTCAGTGAGAAAGTGAGACTTGAGTATCGAAACAAATAAGTGAAATAAGCCATATTGAGGACTTGTGTTAATGTTTTACCCATATTAATTAATATGGGCTTTTAGAAGACGTCACCCAAATTAATTTTAAGGTTTGATCCTATCATGCAAGCGAACTATATTCCTATTTCAATCCAATTCAGTTCCAGTGAAGCTAGTATCAACCCTAACTTGCGATCCAAGTCAAATAAATTTAAAGATTTCTTTCCCTTTCGATCGAGAAGTCTGTGTATAAGAACCCTAAATAAACTATCGCAAATTTCTACCCCATGAGAGTACAAGCAGTCAATACTGCTACCTCTGAGTCTCTTGGAGTCTCTTTTAAATATATTCCGGATTGATGATCTCCCCGAACTTTTATTGGTTGAGAACTTGAGATCCTTTGTCGATTTCCTTGCAAGTTTGTTTATTGGGTCTCCAAATCTTGGTGTAATCTCATCACCCATCTTTCTTTTGATCGCCATCGTGTTCTATGTCTCTGAAACGAAAGTGATGACGAGCAAAGTTACCCCCCCAACCAACATTTTTCAAAACTAGGTACCATATATACTCCTATCTTGTTCCCTACACTAATTTGGTGCATATATTTAACAAGCTTTGGTGAATATTGTCGTAATCTTTTTGCATATATAGTTTAACAAGCTTTTGTGAATATTAGCCTGTTATTTTTGGATGCTTAAGGTTACATAACTCAAAAATAAGATCATATTAGGACACCTGGTGACTCTTCTAAGTTAACTACAAGATGAATCATTCTTAGTTTCAAGAAAAATTCTGGCCTTTCAATCCCCAATAATATTAGCAGTCAATCAATAACAAGTGAACGACTGGAGTTTAGATATTTTAGTTTGTCAGATTTGTTTAAGCCACAAAGCAAATTGAACATCGAGGCACCAGTGGCCTAGTGGTAGAAAAGTATTCCATTCCCGGCTAGTGCAGTACTTTTTTCCATTTGTTAACTCCATTTTTTCCAGTCCGACCAAACATTGATGATATTCCACCACCAACCGATCTTGTTAAGTGGGAGAACATGAAAAGATTTTGACAGAGGGAGAGAAAAGAAGTGGAAAATTTGGAAGCAGAATAGGTGAAGCTAGCCAAATCCACGTTTCAAGGGTTAAATTGGGCAATCAAGGACTTGAGGTAACTTTTTACGTCTTTTTGAACACGCATTAGCAAAATCCAGGTTCCATTTGTCTTTATATCACATTTCTTTAAAACCCTCTCTTACATAATCTAAGAAATTAAGTTGAATTCTTTGGTTGAAAATAAATTGAAACTTCTATGGCGTAGTATTAGTTTTATAATCAGAGTGGGATTTCATTGAGCTTCTTGATGTGGACACATACACATACGGTAGTACTTTAATTCATTAAACTTGAAGTTTAAGTACCGTTGGTTTGAAGATTATAACTTCTGGAGACTTTGAAGGGATTTTGGATGCGGAGATTCTATATATGGTTGGAAACTTGGAACTTGTAAGACCACGTTTGGTTCGTGGAAAGTAAGTGTTTCCTTTCCTGCGTTTGGAATGTAAAAGGAAAGGAAATTATTTCCTGAAGGAAGGAAGGGAAAATGGTTCATTCCAAACCTCAAATGAATCACTTTCCCTCATTCTTTGCTTGCATTTATTACTCACAACATATTATTTTATTATATTATTCACAAATTTTTGAATAACTTTTCTAATAACTTTCCTTACGTTACCAAACACAAAGTTGTTGGGAAATTTCATTTCCCTTCCCATGGGAAAGACAAAAGAATTATTTTCCTTTCCATAAACCAAACGAGGCCTAAGTGTGCTCATACTTATTCATAAATTTCTTCGACTTTTTCTTCAAGTCTCAAAATTAGGGTTTTGATGCATTGGGCTGATAGGGGTCTACAACTCTCTTGTTGCTGATGAAGTTGGAATCTCAATAATAAAAGATGCATTTAGTCAAGGAATCACTTTCTTCGACACAGCTGATGTATATGGACCTCATTCGAATGAAGTTCTTATTGGGAAGTTACATATGTAGCTCCGGCAGCTAGGTGGTGAATTAATCAACATACTTAATTATCCCAACATACTTAAATTAGATATAAACCCAAAAATATAAGCTTATATTTGAGAAAAATCCATAGATATTTTTCTTTCAATTTACACCCATTCTACATAAGCAAACCTTCCATATAGAGTATATGTCTATAATTAATAGTTTTTCTCGTTTTTTGATATATCTAATATGCCCTTCTTATTATGAAGAGTTAAATTAAGTATCTTGCTTAATCTTTTTTTTTTTTGAGAAAAAGATAAATAACCATTCAATCAACTAGAAATCATACATTGGGGAGGGAGGGGGGGACATAAACCAAAACCCTAAGAAACCGCGGTTACAGATACCATCAGGCCAATGGGCCTAAACTCTAACCACCATATGCCCCTTTTCAAGGCTACTTCGACCATATGAACCCGAAAGTACCAGTAAAACCTAGTAGTCAACCGCAAAGAAGACAACGTCCTCTTCAACACCGTGTCTAAAAGTACCAAACCACTTGTAAAGGATTGTTCGTCAGCAAAGGTAAACCAAAATTGAACTAAATCATCCTCGTCCTCGGGAATGACACCATTTACATGGCATAACACCTAGACTTGATCCTAGCTCAAGGGAGTAGGAACCCAACCCTAGCTTAGACAACTAGGGACTTATTAAAACTAAACTAACCAAAAATAAAATCCTAAATAAAACCAAAAGACCGCCTCCATGAACCACATCTCGCCGCCGAGTAGACAGCCCCCATCCTTCGATAATCCCAACCACTGGAATTGGATGGTCGGTGATCAAACTCCCTCTACCAGATCTAAGCCGTGCTGGACCCTGAACCAATCCACCCTCGCCGCCATAATTCCACCCATGCCGGATGGATCCAATTCTCCACTGCCAGGCTTCCACGATCACCGTCACACTTCCCCACGATCCACCACAGCCCAAATCTGACACTCCCTGATCACGCCATCGGGGCAAATCACAAAACCATTTTTGAAGCCTTCGAGATCCCCTCCCCCATTGATCAAAAACCAGCGCATCCCAACTAGAAACCTCTAGCCATGACCGCAGACCAAGCCTTAACCAAATCAGGAAGCCAAACTGAAGAATCGTCACCGCCACCCTGACGAGAGAGACACCACGAACAAACAACCCTCCTACGAGAACTCCACACCACCGGGGAACAACGATAACCCGTCTGGCAGCAACCCCAACACCACAGCGCAGCCAAAGACCAACGATAGAGTGAGGGCACCGCCAGACGAGAACATTCAAAACCAGGGAAACCAAGTTTTTCCTAAGCGCCGTATCTTGCTTAATCTTATCATCCATTTGAATTTGAAATATTAAGCTAAAAAATCAATTCATTTTGACTTTATCATAATCAATTACGTCCTTAATTTCTTCCTTACTTTATATTTTGATTACTGACTTGAGTATATATTTCTATATATGCTCATTATAATAGTAGTTCATTTCTAGCACAAATTTCAATTCTTGTTTTCCTTATATGTAGGTATTTTCTTTTCCTTGATGGGGTCAATTATTGTTTCAAAAGATGGAAAGAGATTTTGATTCAATCAATGAGAGAAAATGTTTTTCTTGCTTGAAAGAAAGGGTGAGGGGCAAGCAGGTATGATACTTCTTACCTGTGTCTATAAAGAGCAACTAAAGAAATGTTCTTAAAGAAAAGAAAAGGATTCAAGATGGGGTCAAGAAATGGGAAAAAAGCTTTTGTTATTGTGTTTTCACTCCTAGGCTCACATTCGGTGCCTCTCTATATTCTCGAAAGATTTCTAATAATAAGGTATGTATCTTGTTCTTGGATTACTTTCTTCTTCTTTTTAGGTATATTGTCATATTAATCTACGATAGCTTTTTACTCACAACTACTACATTTCTAATTTACCTACTAAGTAATTAGATGAAAGTGAGGCTTGAATACCATAAACCTTCAAGCTAAAAAAAGATCGTATCTTCTACGATCATAGGTATAATATAGTAGAAAACCTAATAAAGAGCTATTATACCAACAAAAAAAAAAAAAGATTGTAATATAGACATGTCGGTGTCATACAAAAAAAAAACAAAAATAAACCTCTTATATATCAGATACATACTTGAAATCAAATTAACTAGAAAAAGTGTTTTGATCATCAGGTACCTAGCTTATTATATAGGTATATGCATATAGATATAATATAGAGACTTTCAACCTAATAAACATGGTCAACTCGCAATGATAGAGTACCTAAGAAAGAGGTTGATTTTAAAAATGATTCTAATAAATAGGTTGATATGAAAATTTCTAGAAATCAAGTTAGCTAAACATAATTGTCTACTCTTTAGGTTGTAATTTAAAAAAAAAAAAAAATACAATCTATTAGTTGGGTAAAAAACTTTAAACTTCTACCTTTAGGTTATGTTGCAAGTAAAACAGAAAGTTATTTTTAAAATAGAAAGTTTAAATTATCAAAAAGTAAATATCACATTCACTTTTTTTTTTTAGCGAAACATTCACTTGAATCTATATAACTTTTGAATTCAGGAAATTATGTTAAAAAAGATCCATAATTCTAGTAATCATGATGAATTTAATGAAAATTACGATAATAAAGGGACCAATAAAAAAGATCTACAATTAAGGTATTTAAAGATGACGTTAATTTTGCTAGTTGACTTATGTTTGTTAGACTTAAATTATGGCAATTTGTGTAATTCTTTAAAAAATGAAATCTAATATTTAATCCTAGTTGGCAATAATTAGGTATAGATTGAAAAGAAATAATAGGTAAGTTTTTTCCATTAAATTTTCTAGAAATTGAGTGTATAATGAAATGCCTCTTAGAATCTTAGATTATCATTTCTGTCATTTATGGAAGGAAAATACACAGCACAGTAAAGCAAAGACATAGACAGTGATGTCAATTGTAAAGTACCGGCATAGTGACATAATCACTTACCAAAAGAAAAGGCATAGTGACATAGTGCTCTAAATAGAACTAGATACTCTGACATAGTCAATGATGTCATTTGTCAGCGGATGAGTACATGTATAACCACGAAACATATGGCCAACTTTAATCCTAAACACAGCAAATTAAAGAGTTTGTGAACCCTCAACTTTACTCCTCACGGTTCGAGTCTAAATCCTATCACAGTTTTACAAATCAATAGTAATTATTTGCAGGAAGAGAACAAATGGCTGAACAGAAGGGAGTACAGATCCCAAATGTTAAACTCGGAACTCAAGGATTTGAGGTAAGATATATTAATCCTTTTGCATTTTCCTTAATTCCTGCTAAAGTTTCTTCAGTTTCGTTTGCTTAGTTCTAATTTCCAATTGCATTAACTTCAGGTTTCAAAATTGGGGTTTGGATGCATGGGTTTGACTTTTGTCAAGTATCCTGGTGTTGAAGAGGATGGAATCTCCATTATAAAGCATGCCTTTAGTAAAGGAATCACTTTCTTTGACACATCTGATATATATGGAACTGATCATGCCAATGAAATTCTTGTTGGCAAGGTATGTATGATATTTATATATATTTGATCACACCTCTGCTGGTGAACTTTTCTTAAAGCATTTGTCCTAGTGTTTTTGAGAGATTATCAATTGCAATATGACCTTTTGTTGCTAAATTATATTATTATCAAAGTCCAGTTCAGTAGGGGATTTCCGCAAATAGGGTAGTTAGTTTGCGGAAATATCACAGAATGTGGTAATGACTAATGAGATCCAAACTCATTTTCTGTATGTTGTTTTAGGCCTTGAAGCAGTTGCCAAGAGAAAAGGTTCAATTAGCCTCAAAGTTTGGTGTTGTAAGCTTAGGACCTCGTTTGGTGGTAAAGGGAACTCCAGAGTATGTCCGATCATGCTGCGAGGCTAGCTTGAAGCGTCTTGGTGTCGACTACATTGATCTCTACTATTATCACCGCATTGACCAAACGGTGCCAATAGAGGAAACTGTGAGTTTGAAATCATGCTATGTAATTTTCATTTGAACGTATGCATAATACTAATATAGAAAGCAATTAAGAGGATCCAAAACAACCCCAGATGGATATATGATACTTCCTCTTTTTTCTTGGATTTAAGATGGCTGAGCTGAAGAAACTTGTGGAAGAAGGAAAGATTAAGTATATTGGGTTATCTGAAGCCAGTCCAGACACAATAAGGAGAGCACATGCAGTTTATCCCATCACAGCTATACAAATGGAGTGGTCACTTTGGACTCGTGATATTGAAGAAGAGATTATTCCACTCTGCAGGTATATAATCAATTCGTTTCAAGATGAATTTCTATATATAAACTTTAAAAAGGTTCAATTTGCCAAAAGAAATTAAAATATAAAAAAAAATATACTACAAATGCTTTTTACAAGTGTTAAAAAATACGATATGTTTCATTTTTCCAAGTACCACTTACTTGTAAGCTATACAATGAGGAGTTCAGGTCATAAAGATCATCGGAGAAGTTGATGACACTTCATCATTACAAGCTATATATATAATTTTCTTATTATCAGTTGAATATTCTTTAGTTTCTTCCAATATCTTATACATTTTTTTTTCTTCTCTCTTTTTTTAAAAGATGATCAAAGGATTTCACTCCTACCCCCATGGTGACTCGAACCCATGACTTCGTCATTAGGTAGTGAGTGCTCTAACCACTGAGCTAACACCACTTCGTCATCCAATATCTTATACATTTAATTAAATTAGTATTGATAAGGACATACATAAACTAACGCAAAAATGAAAAATAGAGCCTGAGGTGTATATATAGGCTGGTATCAGATGAAAATGAACGATAAAACCATCATACATATATAACTCTACATATGCAATATGAATTTGATAAAAGGATTCCAAGCACAATGTTGGCGTTTTTCTGTTCCCTGGTACTATTATTCCCATCTCTAAACAAACGGCTCATCAATGTAAGTTCTTCTCACATGATGCAGGGAGCGAGGCACTGGAATAGTTCCATACAGTCCTCTTGGTCGTGGTTTTTTCGCAGGCAAAGCAGTTGTCGAAAGTTTGGATCCACATGTTCATGCGGTACATATAGTCTTCTCCATCATATTGATCTCTGCTCAAATTCTATGACATTCTATGACAAACTTAAAAACAGATGTATAAAGCATGAAAAGCATACGTCAAAACAGAGAGCTCTGTAACTCAGAAACAGAGCATTTCATTATAGCATTGATTTGAATATTTGTAGGCTTGTAATAATCTTGGATTTTGTAATACCGGCCAGGCCGCACATCCTCGGCTCACTGGAGAGAACTTGGAGAAGAACAGACACATATACCATGCAATAGAACGCCTTGCTACAAGGCACCATTGCTCTCCTGCTCAACTAGCACTGTCGTGGGTTCTTCACCAAGGCGATGACGTTGTACCAATCCCCGGTGAGTCTCAGAACCTCTTCGTCGTTACGTATACTCTCTTCTTGCATGTCTTCAAGTTAAATGGGGCAGACAACACAGATTATAAGTTGACCTTATTAGTTAATTAGTACTTTGAACTAATTTCCCAATACATATACATGCAGGGACAACAAAGATTAAGAACTTGGATACCAACATTGGCTCCTTGAGTCTCAATCTCAAGGAAGACGACCTTAAAGAAATCTCTGATGCTGTTCCACTCGACCAAGTAGCTGGTGATAAGACTTTTGAATTTTCGAGTCATGTGCAATGGAAATTCGCCAACACCCCTCAAAAGACTATGAATTAGTTCATCTCAAGCTTAACTTATAGTCGTAGTATGTGTGTGTAATTGAGGCAA